>LBNU01034574.1:125044-148404 GCA_014162995.1 Artemisia annua
GGGAGAATAAGTAGACGTACTAGCGATTACTCACCCTTTGGATATCAGCTCTACACTATCCTACGGCCTAGTCTTCGGCAGGGGATAGGTTAGGAGTGTGTTGGCAGTTACTGGCTATTTAGCTGCTTCTAACGTTGACATCACCGCGCCGATAGTGTACGCCCTGCCGAAGTTACGAAGATAAATGTGCCGATTATATCCACGCTCAGCCCCTGACGCATGTGCTTTTCTCGCGCCGACCGCGTGGCAAGAAAAAGGTGCTCAGAGCTACTCAGTATTCCTCTTCCAAATTAGCAAACATTCCTTAAGTACCCGAGGTTATTCCTCAAGCATACTTCCTTAACGGATCCCGAAGTTGATATGAATATGCTCGAAAAGTATCTATTCGTGCAACTGTTCGTGTTAGGCTTTGATACTGAGATTGAACTCACTCACGGCGTTCAGTACCTACGTTCACACAATATGTACCTTTTCAGACTTTTTATCTATCATCCTTAGGACCCCAAATAGTACTATTTTGTTAAACGTCTATATAAAATACTAAATTTCTTATGAAGCAAAAAGTCTCACCAGGCGGTGTGCATATAGTTGACATATGTGTATTGCTCATTAAATATGGGGGTGAGGGAATGACATCTATAATGAAATATAATGCTCTGGTTGTCATACCATGCTTTCTTCGTTACTCACCAAAATTGGGTGTATGAAATGTGATTAGCCACTAAAGCTCTAATCGCCATCTTAACCCCCAACGGATCACTCAGGTACTCCTCATCATGCGTGGCTAGCTCAACTATTGGCCACCAGGCGCTTGGCAAGGGGCATGGTGATCCAAGGCGACCTCGATGGAACATCTTGGGACTCAGCTGGGCTCAATTAGTTTTACTGGGCTATTTCCGCCTATTTTTATATCATCCGTAACACTTTATGTCTTACACTGACAACTTTTATTTTATACTTGAATAAATAAAAACCATTCTTTGTGCCTTGTGTTGTGATACCAATTTAGCGTACGCACCGCCAATGCATGTACTGCCTTCCGCTAGACCGAATTTTGGGGGTGTTATACCTTTAAACTACAAACGTCGTGGTAAGGACCGGGCCTGTAAACCCTAGTTGGAAAAACTAGGGTTTTGTAATCTTGAAAGCACAATATACTAACCCATAGATATGTCAGATCAATAATGACGATTTGATAGGATTAGGAGCGAATGAATCAGACAATACGAAACCCTACACCAGCGATTTAATAAACCCTAATGATGAGAAAGTCGATCGTGAATAAAACCCAAAACAAACTAAGAATCAGGATAGATTCAGGATTGTAATGGATAAATTAGGATCGATTAGTTGAAAACAGAAAAACGATTTGGGTTATTTTGAGTCGCCAAAATCGCCAGAGGTTTTAGGGGGAGAGCTTGGAATTAGTGGGTCAGGTAAAACAACTATTGTCAAAGCTGTGTATGACAAAATTGCTGCAGATTTTGATGTCAGTTGTTTTATCGAGAATATCCATTGTTTATACACGGGTCAAAATTGGGAGGTTAAACTGCAGAGGGATGCAATTTATTGTCTAACGGCAGGAAAGAATAAGTTTAAAGGTAGTGGTGGAGTTGCCAAGTTAATTAAGCTGTTAAGTGGTCAGAAGGTTTTTTTGATACTTGATGATGTTTATGAGTTTAAACAGTTACAAGCATTAAGTATTCATTTGGCCTCATTCCATGATGGAAGTAGAATAATTGTGACGACAAGGAATAAGCTGTCTCTAAGTAACCTACCACACACTCCCTACAACATAAGATTGTTGGACACAATAGAGTCTTTTGAACTTTTCACTAGACTCATTGGAAAAGGCGACCCTATCGACATGAAGTTTGTAGAGGAAATAGTGCAGTGTGCTGGAGGCATTCCCTTGGTTCTTGATGTCTGGAGTCTCACATGTTATGATAGGAATCTCTGGCCTAGCATGTTGGAGATGTTAAAAAGAATTCCTCATGAAGATACTCAAAAGAAGCTGCGAATAAGCTATGATTCACTTCCTAAAAGAGCCCAGAATTTATTTCTGGATATCGCATGTTTCTTTGACGGAATGTGCAAGGATAAAATCGTCAAAGTATTACAAGATGAAGACTTCTCTCCAGATTTTGAAATTCAAATTCTAGTTCATAAACTTCTAGTTAAAAATGATTCCCCATGGGTAGTGAGTTTGCATGATGTGATAAGGGAGATGGGACAAGAGGTGGTCCTCCAAGAAAATGAGGATGAGCCTGGAAAACGTACTAGATTGATGGGTTATAGGGACGTGATTCGTGTACTTGGAGATTGTTCGGTAAAGTATCATCAAGTTTATGACTAGTTACTTAAGTACATAGTAGTTCACTAAACCTAACAATAACTCTCTCCTCCGTTGTTTACCAGGGAACAGATTCAGTTAGAAGCATTAAGTTGCTCCACAGCGAAAAAGAACGGGTAAATGTTCAATTAGAGGCGTTTAAAAAGATGAGTGGTCTAAGATTCATTCAGTTGTTTAGTTCTAAGTTAGAATGGTCGTCTTCTTCAAATGATGACATGTAAGCTTGCTTCTCTTTCAAACATTTGAAATACATGGAATGGTATCAATTCCCTTGCAAAAGTCTTGACAACTTTGATATGGGCAACGTGGTGGTTATTAAATTGCAATATAGCAAATTGGAAAAACTTTGGGAAGGAGTCAAGGTATGATCATTTTCATTTCTCATTTTGTTATATGATTTTGTGTTATACACTTATTGTCACACTGCCACCGGCATTTCAAAAAAAAAATTCCAATGTTGTCCATTATTTTTGAAAAATTTATGAATTGTAGCATCATATCAACGTCTATGAATTGTAGTTTTTCTTTTAATCTTATTTTGATGAAATAAAAATTAGGTTATTATTTTGGAGATCTGCTGTTTTGGGTGTTCCTTTTTTCCCTCTTTTGTGATGCAGTTTATAAAAGCTTGGTTGTTAGAAAAAAAATAAATCAAATTAAGAAATTACTCTAAAAGAAAATTATTTAACGAGAGATAAAAACTTTTAAGAGGCGACATCGTTAATTATGAAGTTTAGCTAATATACACCGATTTAACACACATGGCATGTTAATTATGGAATTATGATCATAAAAAACTTAAAATAAAAATTATAGTTTTAATTATTCAATATTTTAATCAATTTTGGTAAAATTTGAAAGTAAAGGGATCATTCATTTATGTTAGAACAATGACTTAAACTCTAAGAGGCATTTGGTACATTTAGTTTTTAGTTTTGGCATGTTAATTTTCTAATTTGAGCCAGTTTAAAATTTGGTAGTTAGGTCATTAGTTTTCTTTGCACTTTTAGATTTGAACTTTGTATTGGTACCTTTGAATATGATTTTGTATTTGGTTTAATACAATTTGAATAAAGTTTCCGCTTCCTTTGTGGATTTTGTTTTTGTTTCGTTTTTTGATTATCAACAAGTGGTATCAATGAGCCACGTTGAAGATGAAGAAGAAGAAAAGAAAAAAAAAAGTTCATTTGGTTTTAAATTTGTTTTTAAAGAATCGATCAATTTGTAGGTGGTATAAAAATCACGTTTGAAACTTTGAATATCAATTTTTGTTTTTTTTTCGAATATGGGATTTGGTGAATTGGTCTTCACAATAGATATTGAAGCAACTGTCTTTATTAAGGAATTGACGTTTGGAATTTGGGCCCAAATTCATTGAATCCGGTTTGCATTTTTATTGCGTAATTAGGCCTTTGAATTTTATTGGTTTGTTGTTTGGTCGGTATTTGCCATTTGGGCAAATTGGTTTTCTAGAGTTTGGTATTTTCTGTTTAAATTGGAAATATTGTTTGGGGTTCTTTAGTAGTTGGACAATTTGGAAATACTGAATTTGATATATATATATAATCAAACAATTTAGTTAGTCAAAGTCATTTTCTAACTTCTTGGTTGCTTCAAATCGCCGTTTAAACAAAAAAAAATAAATTACTTAATCTTTTAATAAATAAAAGAACCGTTACAAACACACACATACTTGTTTATTTTTAAATATTTCTTGATAAAAGAAAAAAGAAATTTAACATGAATTTATAATCATTTTTAATTTAACACGTGTATTAAATCTGTGATTGTAAATATGTTTTGTATAAGTACTTGTTATATAGAAGCCCTCGTAAAATTTGTAAACATCAATGGTACGAATTTTTTTAATTTATACGCATATGTAAAAAATCTAGGAGATATATTTTGTACAAATACATATTATATAAACTTATGTAATGATACTCAAAATATTAACATGATGAAACAAATTTGTCAATAATTCTACGAGGTTCACGTTCAAAATTATTATGTGTAAATCTGATTATTATATACTACCTTGTAAAAGAAAATAAAAGATGGAAAAAAAAAGAGCGTGAATTTAGGGCGTGCCTGGTAGAAGGTTTTGGGGGTGAGGAATGAGTAAGGTAATGAAAAAAGGGGTTTGGTTGACTATAATGCGATGACCCATTACCCAATAGTGGGTAATGGGCCATACCCAATTTATTGGGAGAATAGGTTCATTTCCCTTTCCTTAGTATTACTATTGTCTTTCTCTTTCCCATTAACGAGATTGAACCAACCACCCTTAGGAGGAGGGCTTGATCGTGGGGTTAAAAGTGGTTTAGTACTTTAGTGGGTAATCAATTTTCAATACACCCAATTTGGTGAGTAACGAAGAAATGCATTGTATGATACCAAGCATTATATTTCATTATAATTGTCATTCCTCACCCCTAAAACCTTTAAGCAAGCACACCCTTACTTTTGCTAAAATTAATTAAAGCTTATTGTATTTTTGTTTTTAGAGTTGTAAAAAGCTGAAGCATCTGAACGTGAGTGATTCAAGCTCATTAACCAAGACAGGAAATTTCATTGGTCTCAAGAATCTTGAGGAACTTTACTTAAGAGAATGTTCTAATTTGGAAGAGTTGGATAGCTCTGTTGGTTGCCTCCAAAAACTTGTTTTATTAGATCTATTTAATTGCAGTCGGTTGAAGAGGCTTCCTAATAGCCTCTGCCAACTCCATCAACTGACCATATTACAATTATCTAGATGCACCAACTTAAAGTCGATTCCAGATCTTCCTCCAAGCATTAGAGAGTTATCAGCGGATGATTGTATAAACCTAATGAATCTTCCTTCAAACTGTTCAGAGTTACAATTTCTGACAGAGCTTTGGTTGAATGATTGCTGTAAACTTGGATCTGAAGGTTTCACACAAGTTACAAGACTGAGGAACCTACAAGAATTACGCATGATAAATTGCAATGTTTCACAAGTGTCCAGTGGAATTGGGAATTTGGTGTCATTAGTGTTTCTCGACCTTTCAAGAAACACATTTTCTAGTCTACCGGAGAGCTTCAGCAACCTTTCACAACTGAAGTACCTTTATATAAATGATTGTTCTGATTTACAGTTACTTCCACCTCTTCCATCGCAATTGACAGATATAGATGCAAAAAACTGTGGGTCATTAGATGTGATGCCATTTGATTCAATGCAAAACGCATATACTTTTCGTTCCAAAGTGTTCAAGGTAAGCAACCTCGATCTCCATCCCTCCTCTCCCTAACACATACTATATATTTTGCAATGAAGAGGCCTTTTTCATGTACTATTAAATAATATGCTTGGATGCTATACAGGAATCACGGCTCATGAGTAAATGTTTTATCTTTTGTGGTGTACTTATCGAAACAGTGTAAATGTTTTATCTTTTGTGGCACCATTGCACTTTCATCATAACAAGATATTATTTAATTAATATGCTTGGATGCTATACAGGAATCACGGCTCATGAGAAATGAAGGATTACTCATCGATCTCTCTGGGAAGGAGTTACCTGAGTGGTGTACTTATCGAGACAGTGGAAATGTTTTATCTTTTGTGGCACCTATCCAATTTGATCATAGCAAAATATGCGGTCTCATCTTATGTGCTACCAGAGTCAATGATGAAGAGGCCTGGGTTTACCCAGTAATTTATAATAAAACGAAAGGAACAAGTCATCGTGTCGGTGAAGGTATATATGATCGCGCTTCCATGATGGTCGTGTTTTGTCCACTTAATGATACAACACTAGTGGTGGAAGCGGGTGATACTTTAGAACTTGATGATGAAGGCAGTTTTGACAGTTTGGCGTTGCGTTTGGTATACGAGGGTGATGTGGTAGATTCGGGATTAGTTTTAAAAGATGCTAGGAAGACCACACTCTCTCTGTTCCCATTATCTTCAGAGATCATGACTGGTAGTAATGATGAAGACGTGTGCTCCTTCCCCATCCAAGATGAAGAATACACCTATTATGACTTTTTCCCCATGGTATCTTAATTCCATATCTTCTTTCATATTATAAACTTTTACAGTTGTAGTAAGTTATGTAAGTTATTTCAACAAAAAAACTCGTGTTAATTTGATTGGTAATAATAAGCTTTATGATCAGTTGTTATTCTGGGCGTTAAAACGGAATGCCCACCAGGTGTTTGATGAATGTCCAATGACAGTACTAATAGATTAATATATTTGAATGTTCATGTTTCTTTTGCTTATTGTGTCTTTGTTTAAAGAATCAATGCCTTGATGTTGTTTGTCTGTGCCATCCTGTCAGCTTGAGACATCACTTGTTTACATGATTCTTTGGCGCTTCTATCCCGCAATCTGCCCCCGGCGGCTCGATCGATGGCACGCTTGGTGTGGTAATCAAACTGGTCATAGAAGATTTGGATTTGAAGCCAAAGGCTGATGCCATGATGAGGGACTCTTTGGAGTAAGTCCTTGAATCGAATCCATGCTCCGTAGAGGGTCTCGCCTCGNCTGCCCCCGGCGGCTCGATCGATGGCACGCTTGGTGTGGTAATCAACATGGTCATAGAAGATTTGGATTTGAAGCCAAAGGCTGATGCCATGATGAGGGACTCTTTGGAGTAAGTCCTTGAATCGAATCCATGCTCCGTAGAGGGTCTCGCCTCGACGTTGTTCAAACATCAAGATATCCTTCCTTAGCTTGGTAGTTCTTCCCGGTGGGAAAAATTGAGCTAAGAAGCGAGTTGTGAGATCATCCCAAGAGGTGATGGATCCTGCGGGTAGACGCTCTAGCCACTGACTAGCATGGTCTCGCAGAGAGAATTGGAAGAGACGTAATCGGGTAGTCTCTCGAGTTTCAACATTAAGGTCTATGTAATCTACGATTTTGATGAAATCCTTTAGATGTTGATTTGGATCTTCGGAACGAAGTCCATGGAATGCGCATCCGCTTTGCACCAACCGGATGGTGTCGGATCGCAAGGGAGGCACATTGGCTCCTTGGGTGAGCTCAATGGTGTTTCGATAGCCTTGGTGGCTAGGTCGGGAATACTCTCCTAGGGTACGGGCTCTAGGAGGTTGGTTTGGTTGTGGTGGAGGGTTGTTTGGTTGAGGTGGGTTGTTGGGATCAAGGATATTACCACCTTCCATGATGTCGGATGGTAATGGTTACGAACAAAAACATGAAGAAATAAGATAGACTAAAGAAAAACCTAGAAAAATAAAATAAAAATCTCACTAGAAAGAAATATAGTGAGTAGACCTAATAAAATAAAAATTCAACCTAAACAATAACTATTCCCCGGCAGTGGCGCCAAAAACTTGATGTACGCGGGATTGCGACCACGCAACAGGTTTTACCTCTCAAGGGATCTCAAGAGGCTTACAATCCCACCAGGCAGTGTACATGACCGATGTAGTATAGTGTAGTGGTAAGTACGGGGGATTGATCGTTCTCTCACAGGGAATAGTGTTCGTTAGGTATGAATAACTACTCTAATAGGTCTAAGGGTGAGGGATGATTATTTTTGTATTTTTATATTTTATAAAAGCAAGTAAAATCTCGGGTTTGAAGGAGTGGGCGGAATTAGTTGCTAGTCAACTAACCCAAAAACTACTATTGCAATTAAAATAAAATAACAAGAAAATAAAAGGTTGTGAAACTTATATGGAGACAAATGTGTTTACTTAGATTTCCTTACTCTCTAACTATCTTTTACCGGTTAATTAGTGTGTATTAATTGCATGGATGACGGGTGTATTCCTTAATACCATTCGTGGGGTGGCGTACGTACTTCCCCAACTCTATAAGCTCCTACTTCACTCCTATGTCGAGCCTGCTAGAAGCTCCTACATGGGATCATTAGAATTCGCTTATGCATTAAATACAACCATAAAAACCTAGTACGCATTGGTTCATGTTTCTTAAGACATTCAAGCAAGTTACCGTATAGGAGGTTAGCCAGTTTTCTTAAGCCTAACATCGATAAACAATCATCCAATACAAGTAATAACACACCAACAACCAATAATCAATAGTTAGGTTTCATTAGATCTAAGCAAACACAAAATAAATCTAGCCTAGCATGTTAATTGAAAGACAAGCATAAGATATAATTAACCAACACATAGACATATTGATTAATTTGAATGGAGACTTATCTTTAATTGAACATGGAAGAATCAAGGGTGAAAAACCCTTGAAAAAGCTGTCAAAATCGTCTAGGGTTTTGTTCCCAAAAGTTGCACACTAATGAATGAAAAATAGAAAAGTATATATAGAAAATACACTCTGACGGCGTCAGCTTATACGCTCTGACGCCGTCAGCTCGCCGCCATTAGGGTTCTCGGATGGCCTAGATCTACTTCTGACGCCGTCACTTGTAAATTTGCTCTGGGCCGTCACTCTTTAGCATTACACCTGACGGCCTAGGATTATTAACACCTGACGCCGTCAGGTGTAAACATCACATTTTCTTCTTAGGGCGTCACGTATAGTCAGAATCCACTCCTTTGTCTTGGTTGGCTGACGGCGTCACCTTGTGACTCTGACGCCGTCAGGTAGGATTTCCAACATGCTTTTGATACTTTGTCGTTTTCTTCACTTTATGCTCCAAAAACGTCCAAAATGATGTGTTTTCCAGAATTCTTCTCAAAAGTACCTAAAATGACAAAAGGAACGATTTAGGGCAATATTTAATCACATTAACTCGAATTAGGGCTTAAATGACCCCCTAAAACGGGTACACTTTTCGTCTCATCACAATGCCTTGGTTATTTTTAATCTTTTTTTTGCCTTCTTTGTGGTTTATTTGTTTCGTTACCGGTGCTAATTCACCTATTACGCTGGGACTTTTTGGCTATCTGGCTTTAACTATTGTGGGTTGTGGGTGAGCTTTCTTTGCTATTTCTACTCCATGATTATGAAGTATCCTTTTTTGGAGTCTGATTTGTGTTCATGGCCCTGCGTAATGAACAATATAACTAATATTATGTAGGATTTCCTGAGGGACAAGTCTCCGAAGGCAAATGACTTTGCAAGCGAATTAATGCCAGGTGCAACTTCAATGATCGTTAGTGAAGATGACTTGCCTTGGTACGAAAGTCATCCAATGAATTTGCAAGTTTCCGAGTTGATTTCAAGACTTCTAGACTATGTCATAACTTACCAGGTAAAATTCCTATGAGATAAAAGGACTATTTGATCAAAGGAAATCTAATGATCAAATTAGATAGAGTGTTACTAAAAAAGGTACCTCACACAATTTGTAGAACCATTAGGGGTGAAACCCTTCAATGCGTGTCGTTAAGTATCCCCAGAAACAAAAAAGAGGTACGACACTTATGAAGTGTTAAATGTTATCCTTGACTTTGATGGCAAGGATGTTAGAAGAACCGAGTTTCGTAGCGGGATCAATTTAGCCAACAAGATTTTCTACAAGACCATCCACGATGAGAAAAAAGATTGGGCCTTATGCTTACTCCTCACAAGAATCCTATCAATGTACCCGCTGTCAAGATCAACTAATCAAACCCATTAGTAGTCAACGAATTTAGTCAATTCCTTGCACCTTTCACCTGAATTTTGCAAACTAGACTCCAAAGTTTATGTACTGTTAACTAAATTAGTACTTATATGAATCTTATTATCTTATATTGTGTTTGCTTAAATGTTTTTGAGCCAAGTTTGCATGTGTTTTTTTTATATTGTACGTGCTTAATATATTCACAACCATCTGTACTTTTTGGCCCAAACCATATGGGATCAAGCTCAGTTTCTGTTATGTATTAAACTCAAATACTAAAAATTGTTAACGGAGTATTGTTACACGCAATAGAAAAATATCATTGAAGTCACACTCTACTCATAAATAAAAAGAAAGAAACAAATTTACAAAATCATATGGACCAACACTCCGCGGCAACGCGCGGCTACCATGCTCGTTGTATCTAAATTCTTATGATAAGTAACCAGAAGATTTAGTAGTAGTTGCTCTACCATGATTTTCAATTTTATGAATATCTTTATGGATTTGTTAATTCGAATGTTGAAAGAAATTATAGATCATTTAATTTTTTTTAATTAAAAAACTTTTAACAACAAACTTAATTTCATTAATAATTCAAACTTTATATTATAATCAAATTAAATTAAAACATTACCATACTTATTAAAAATTAAACTAATAATCTAGGTGTCGTTGAATCCTTGATTTCCTGCAGCTTTTTCTCGTTGTTCTGCGGGCAAAATTGGTCGATTGGTGTGAGATAGAATATGTGGTTAACCGGAGAATGTGCTTGATGATTTGACAGGAAGACGTCGATGCATCATTGTTGACAATACAACGATTCTGGTGAGCAAAAATAGAGTGTCTGGATGAGTCAACCGGATTGGCTTTGTTGTTCTTGTTGGTTGTTACTATAGGGTGGAACAAACGGACGATTTATAAAACAATGGATTGTGAGTTTGTTGTTGTGGAGGTACTTGCGAATGATAATCAAAACTAGCGGGTCGAAAATTTACGTTTGGTAAGACACCGGTTAACCAGAAATTTGGATCCGTGTAGGAACATATTTGAACCATGTAAATATCGTGTTTGCTTATTTTGAATCTATAGTAATGTGAGTGATTTAGTTTTTCTGATTCCCGAAGTCGAATAAGCACTTAGACACTTTCTGAGTCTAATAATAATTCTCGCTGTTTGTGATTTGTGATTCGCGTTATTTGTGAACAACGAGAAAGCCATTGATAACTGGAAAATAAATTATCATGCATTGTAGAATGAAAAAACATTGTTCCTGGTTAAAGAGTTAAAGTTATTCCGATATGAATTTTCGTATATTTATTGTAAAAAAATTTGATAATTTAAAATACGTAGCTCACCGGAAATTAAAATACGTAAAGTTATTGTTTATTAAAACATATAAATAAAAAACATTTTATAGCCACAAAATACTAGTCTCAAACAATGCGGCAATTATCATGGCGCTCAAAGATGATTTGCGCGTACAGTCGATTTTAGTAACACCCATCTTTCAAAGTTCCATTTTCGAAACACGGATATCTAAGTGCTTACTCTGTTCTCTAGTTAAAATAAGGAGAGGAATGGAAAGAAAAGTAAAGTGAAGAAAGGAGTGGGAAGGAGTGGACAGAAACTTATGATTACATTTCTTGTTCTTAAGTCAAAAGAAACAGAAAGGAAAGGGAAGTATCAACCGAAAGTAATTTACAAATATTCCCAATTATGCATAACTTGCATAAAAACATATTAAATATATCAAGATCATGACTGAAAAACAAATCAAAAATAAAATTTTTAGAACATGAAAAAGGAAACACAAATACTCGTATAAAATTAGAGTACAAATAAATATCAAAACAATTCACACCTCCTTCTTTAAATCGGTAATCATAATTAAAACATCAACAAAAAACAGGGAATCACAACTCAAACAAAAACCGAGATCTATACCCAATCGCTAACGAAACTTCATCTCACAAACCGATTTTTTTTCTTTTATCAATTATCTACAAATTTAAACTAATTTAAAATGCTTCAGTCTACCTTTAACTTTCTTCGATTGATGATTATTATGCAACTGAACTGATTTTTTATTTTAAAGGTGTTGATTGATTGTGAGGAAGGTGGTGTTGTTGTGATGTGTGGGTAAAAGACGAAAATGAGGTTGACTATGAAAAAGGTATTTTGTATGTTTCTTTTCTTCCCCCACCATCCCAAAAATGGGCAGGAGACTTTTGGTGGAAATTTCATCAATTTCCCTCTCACTTCCTTCCACTTGCATTCCCCTCCCTTTTGCTAAAAAAAACTTAAGAACACGATAAAAAGCTAGTTTCCTTCCTTTCCACTCACTTTCTCTCCTTTGAAATTTCCTCCTTATATTTTGGATAGATATTGGGGGTCTTTTAGTGGTAAAGTGATAACATCTTTTTGTCATTTTCCCTAGCAATACTTGTGGGAAAAGAGTATCTGCACCGAATGCACATGTAGGAAAATGATGAAGGAAAGCAATTGCACAGCATTTTGTCTTGTATTCTATGATTTTTACTCGCATTAGAAATCAAATCAAATTTTTTCCTTTAAAGACTTTCTTGGCACGGTTTGCGCCACTTGCCACACGGGATGTACGTACATCAAAATTAACATTATATTGTAAGATCATTTTCCATCAGAACATAACGATAAAGTCATGAGTGTCATATTTCTTAGTTGTATGAATTCTCATTTGTGGATTTGTTTTGTACTCAACAATTACAGTGTATCGTTAATGCCAAAAAAAAACAAATAGTATACCAAAAAGAAATAAAAAATGAAAAATAAAAAACCATGCACATGCGTTACAGCTATAGTTTAAGAGCAATGATACACCCACAAAATCAAATCCAGAAAATCATTCATAAAAGGAGGTGTCACTCTCTGATTGACTTAATCAAAGAAAAGAGAGAACAACTTATATAAAAATACACCAATCAAGGATTGACACATCTTTTTGTGGATTTATTTTTGTGGATGTAAGTTAATTACCATATACAAACCCAATATCGTTGATTACAATTCGATTCTCTGTCTGTATTTTGTTTTTTTAATAGATAGATAGATATGAGACGATAAGGAGTTTTTTGATACTCTAGAAATTGAACTAGTTCATTCATGTCATAGTACACTTCATATTTCATTTCATATGATCATAAGCTCCTTATTTCATTTCATGTGATGAATGCTTGTGCTTCGATCATCTTCGATAGAAAAATAAAGTTAGTCAAAGGGCAGTAGTTTGATAAGATGCAATGTGAAAATGTAATGAGAGTGTAAATTATCATCCAAAATTCTATCAACAAGCTCCAAAAATTTATTGAGACATTCCATTGTATGCAATAAGCATTTGTACTTTAATTATAAAATAAAAAATAAAAAACCATGCACATGCGTTACAGCTATAGTTTAAGAGCAATGATACACCCACAAAATCAAATCCAGAAAATCATTCATAAAAGGAGGTGTCACTCCCTGATTGACTTAATCAAAGAAAAGAGAGAACAACTTATATAAAAATACACCAATCAAGGATTGACACATCTTTTTGTGGATTTATTTTTGTGGATGTAAGTTAATTACCATATACAAACCCAATATCGTTGATTACAATTCGATTCTCTGTCTGTATTTTGTTTTTTTAATAGATAGATAGATATGAGACGATAAGGAGTTTTTTTATACTCTAGAAATTGAACTAGTTCATTCATGTCATAGTACACTTCATATTTCATTTCATATGATGATGACGTATAGTTCACACTCGGGTCACGAATCCGATTAGTAGACATTACTAACATTTAAGCCCACCACGTGTGAGCCGCCATAACAATAAATGGACTACCATTTAGACGGTTTGGGCTCACAGGGCCCAAGCCCAATAATTATTTATAGATTTGATAAGGATATCTCCTAATTATGGAGTGTATATCAAATACCCGCGATACGCGGGACACACTGAAGAGTGAGGAACACGAAACCTTATCGGTTACGTGTGTATAAATAGGGCATCATAGCTCTCGTCCAAGGTACGATTCACAAACCCTAAACTCTTCACAACCCTTAATTCGATTACTTACTCTCACGCCGGAGGATAATCGGGGGAAACAATCCCTCGATAAGCCTAACGGTGTCTGTTACTTTCTTAGTGCGCAGGTCTCAAGAGCATTAAGATCTGATTGATACGAGGACAGGAACCCAAACAAGGAACGCCCAACTTTTGTATCAACATATGATCATAAGCTCCTTATTTCATTTCATGTGATGAATGCTTGTGCTTCGATCATCTTCGATAGAAAAATAAAGTTAGTCAAAGGGCAGTAGTTTGATAAGATGCAATGTGAAAATGTAATGAGAGTGTAAATTATCATCCAAAATTCAAAAGGAAGCGATCAACAAGCTCCAAAAATTTATTGAAACATTCCATTGTATGCAATAAGCATTTTTACTTTAATTATAATATATTTTAACTATTTGTACAATGATTATCAATAAATTTTGAATGTGTGTCAATCACTTCCCAAAATCAAATAAGCTACTGCTTTCATCGTTGTATATTTTGTGCATGACTCGTTCCATTGAATTTGTCGGGTGTCTCCTTCTTAGACTTATTTAAGTTCACGTTTAGGCATATATTAAACAGTTTTCTCGTAAAATATCAATAGCGAGTGATCTAAATTGATCGAGTATAGTTTGGGCGTTTATGTTGGTAGGTGTGCAATCAGACCGGCCAATTCCTATCTAAAAGATAACTGCATTCATTATTCTCTTTATGATTCAAATTAGTTCAAACAAAATATTAGCACGAAATTTCTAGGAAATGATCAGATGAAAGTAATACATTTGCTTTATGAAATTTTCATACTTTATTTTCTTTTGATAACTGCATTATTAGTTGCTTTACGAAATTTCCAGGAAACGAGTACTAAATTACCAGGAAGGGAGACACGAACTTTAGATGCTAAAATCAAAGAAATGAATTATCGGCCCCATTGTATCTAAAGTTTTTAGCAAGAACACACACATGGTTGATGAAATACAGAAAAGGATGGATACTAGGAAAGTACCACGAAAGTACCATGAAAATTATTAAATTAGGATGGATACTAGGAAAGTACCACGAAAGAGTAAAATTTGGTTGCAAAGACAAAATATACTTCTAATGCCTTTTGAGTAAATTACACGACGAACCTCTTTTTTTATTTTTTATTATTATTATTTTTTTTCTTAAATCAATTTATAAATCTGGTCTTTAACTTCTAAATTTACCATGAATAGTCCTTAACATTTCAAAATTTATCGATAATCATTTATTGATATGAGAAAAGTCTAAAACAAAAGCGAAACTCACTTAAAGTTCACGCGAGTGAGTATAACTTTCATTACTCCTTTAGATGAAAGCCACAAAACTAGGTAATAAAACTAAAACAAGAATCAAACATTTAGCCTAACGTTATGTTGTCTATGTATTTTTTTTTTTTATTTTTTTTCAATAAACAACTCAAGTACAAGTTCATCATGTTAGAGGTTAATCAAGCTCATCTAGAACCGCTAAGATATTAGTCCAACCAAGGTAGCTAGCTAGAAGTCTAGAACCATTTAAAGGGTTATTAATTTATGATAAATCAAATTCCTTTAAGAACCATATTGCATATCAGCATATGTCCTTATCTACATAACCAAGTTATGTTGCATTTATACGAAGACACAACTCGCCGACATATACTCATCTACATAATTACATTAATGTCACAATCTAGTATAAACTTACATAGTTAATGAATTTAATTAATATGCACATGTTGTTATAAGTCTTCTTTCGTGTAAAGTGTAAAGTGTGAAAGTACGTTGCAGTTTAATAGTTTTAACCCAAAATAATTATACGTGGATAACTCATAGCATTCATGTTTATTGTCTCTATCATGATCGAACTTGTGTTGATTCACGTAGGTTATTCTAGCTCTTTTGACATGTAGTACGTAAAACGAAACGTGTGTTGCCATTTGTTCAATGATGGTGGAGGCGCCAACCGAATTTGTAAGAGATATTGGAGTAGGGAGGTTTAATAATGGGATATTTTGTAAGAGAAATTGAGAAAAACAACCACCATCACGTACTAGCATACTTAACGAACCCAACAATGTTTGTTAGTGATTTGAGGATGAGACATCTTAGACAGTCAGACATGTGATGTAAATTCTCATTTCTGCGTGAAGGGATCGTATGCGAAATTAGACGAAAGCACAAGACTAATAATGTGCTAGACTGCTAGCTCCATGTAACCTCAAAAATAAATAGAGTTAAAATATAGGGACTAGATTTGTAACAACCAAAACCACAGGGACAAGATCCGTGATAGAACAATCAAAGAAACCAGTTATATAAGTAACTACCTTGCTCCACAAAAAATTAGTTCCGTTACTCTTAAATAACCCTACATCGTGTTAAACTTTCCCAGTCGACACCTCCAAACAATCATCTTCTTGCCGTTGCACTACCCTTGAACTTTCGTTGCTTGGTTTTTTCATAGTGGTTATATTATTGATTTATAGTCGAATTTAAAACTGTAGCCAAATATATGTTTTCTAAAAAGTTTATGCAAAAATTTAATGAGTTTGGTTGTTATGGTTTCTAATCGTGGTTAATTTTCAGATTGTAGTCGTTTTTAAAACTTAAGCAATATATTTATTTTTTAAAAGTTTAGGCAAAATTACACGATTTTGTTGTTTTCTTAATCTGATTTTGGTTGTACTTATTCATAAAACAAAAGATCGATTTTACACGTACTGTTTGCTTTCAAAACTAAATATGAACACATTCTCGTCCTCCTATTCATCATCTTCTTCTTTAATTATGAGGAAAAGGGTTTCAACTTGTTCTGAATCTGATGATGAAACTGAACAACCCAACTGTAAAAGGCTGAACTCCCTGAAGAACGACGTGTTCATAAATTATTCGTTTGAAGAAATTGGCAATGGCTTCATAAGCCACCTCAAGAGATCACTCACCCGCCACGGTTTTTTCACATCTGATCACAAGGATCTCCAAGTTGGTCAAGATGTGTGTTCTGAAGTGTTGAAAGCTATCGAGGAATCCGAGATTTATGTTGTTGTGTTCTCCCCCGGCTATGCTTCTTCTTTAAGGAGTCTCGATGAGCTTGTCGATATTATGAAATGCCGTGGCGAAAGGACAGTTTATCCTGTTTTTTATAAAGTCGAACCAACTGAAGTTAGAAACCAACAAGGTTCTTTTAAGAAAGTTTTTCAAGATTACGAGGCTGATGGCGAAGTCGATCCAGAGAGAGTTCGAAAATGGAAGCAGGACTTAAAAGATGTTTGTGAACTGGCTGGTTCAACCTTGAAGAATGATAGGTAATTACTTTACTTTTTTTTAGTTTTATTTCAACCTAGTTTTTTTTGTTACAAATAGATAATTATATTAATTTCTCACTTCAATTCAGCAGGGACGAGGGGACATTCGTATCGGAAATTGTTGAAAAACTTTGGGAGATGCAAAAATCACAAGATTTGCATGTTACAGACTACCCTGTTGGGATTAGATCTCGGGTTGAAGAACTGGTGTCGTTACTAAGACTAGATTGTGACGGTGTTTTGGTTTCTTCAGTTTCTGGATTTAGCGGGATAGGTAAAACAACTATTGTCAAAGCAATGTACAATGAAATTGCATCAAAATTCAATGCTAGTTGTTTTCTTGAGGATATCCATCGACGCTATAATGGGAGAGGAGACGGGAAGCTTAAATTGCAGAAGGAACTCATTTCCCAGATAACCAACGATGGACAAGGTTAAATTACGTTGTGACGGAGTTGAAAAGATAAAAAAGTTGTTAGGATGTAGAAAGACTCTGTTGGTTCTTGACGATGTTCAAAAATTTGAGCAGTTGGAAGCAGGGACGGAGCCATGTATGTGGTAGGGTAGGCCATGGCCAACCCAAGAGCTCCTACATTTTTCAGGGATATCCAATATTCCTTTGCACAATTGAATAACTTGATCAATTTTGATGTCTTTGACCCACCCAAAATCTCATTAGTAAACTTGTTTACATTTATATATTGAAGCCTAAACAAAAGATACCAGTGTTGTTACATAACTTCGGACTTGTATAACTGTTAATTATGTGTCATTATTGATCAATAAGAACATGTGTCGTCATTTTTTTTCCTTCTTTTTCTTAATTAGGCGCGTGCCAATGTTTCATATCATAGAATTCTTCTCTTAAATTAATCTATTTATCATTCAAGTTACTTTAAGTATATAGGTTCAAGTATATGATTTTGTTATTCTAAAGTTGTCTAGTAGCGATTAGAATAAACTAATGCTACATTTTGTTAAGTGTTACTTTGCAATTTGGTCCACCCAAAACTAAAATCCTAGCTCCGTCACTGGTTGGAAGGATTGGGTATTAATTCTCTAAGGTTCTTCTATAAAGGGAGTAGAATAATTGTGACGACAAGAGATGTAGATTCCCTTGGTGGCATACCACACACATCCTACCATACAAGGTTGTTGAATGAACGCGAGTCTCGAAAACTTTTTATTCGGCTTATGTTTGCAAGAGACGAACCCGTTCACACAAAGTTTGTAGAAGAAGTAGTGGCCCGTGCTGGAGGGCTTCCCTTGGTTCTTAAGGTTTGGAGTCGTCATTTTACACAATATAAAGAGCACTTGCCTGCAGCACTGAAGACGCTAAAACAAACTCCTCATGGTGATGTTCAAAAGCAGCTTCAGATGAGCTACGATTCACTTAGTGTAGAGAGTAAGAATTTATTTCTGGATATTGCTTGTTTCTTTGACGGAATGGATAAGGATTTAGTCTTCAAAGTATTAAATGATGAAGACTCCTGCGTAGATTACGAGATCGAAAAGCTAGCTCATAAGTTTCTAGTTGAAAACAAAGAATATGTCGTGTCGTTACCTTATGTGATTAAGAATATGGGCCACGAAGTGGTCCGCCAAGAACATCCTGAAGAGCCTGGACAACGTACTAGACTGATGGGCTACAGGGACGTTGTTCGCGTATTCAGAGAATATTCGGTACAATATCTCTGAGTTTATGATATGATATATTATTTAATTTCATTTCAACACCTACATAGTTTATTGATACTTACTATAGCTCTCTCCATTATTGTTTACCAGGAACAGATTCAGTTAGAAGCATCCAGTTGGACTTCTCTCAGATGGAAGAGCGGGAAACTCTTCAATTAGAGGCCTTTAAAATGATGAGTAGTCTGAGATTCATTAAGATCTATAATTCGCCATATAAGATGATAACTCTTCGATGGTCTTCTACAAATGATGACATGTCAGCTTGCTTCTCTTTCAAACGTTTGAAATACTTGGAATGGACAGGGTTCCCTTGCAAAAGTCTTGACAACATTGATATGGGCAACGTGGTGGTTATTAAATTGGAATATAGCAAATTGGAAAAACTGTGGGAAGGAGTCAAGGTATGATCATGCATGTCTTTTTCGTTTCTCATGCATTTATTTTATACGCTTGTTGTGCAGTTACATACTTATTTGAGTGTCTTTTTTTACTTTTGTTTAATTGTTTATTCATGAGAATTAATTAGGTAGGGGTCTTTGTACTTATGTTTTTATACAGACATGAAATGCGTTTGAACGCTTGGGCCTTTATCCATCGTTGTTGAATTACAAAATATTTTAGCCTTATAAAACTGGGTTGAATTTTCGTCCTCCTTTGTAAACGTGGTTTTGCTTTTAAATTAATGTGGAATGGGGTTAAGTATGACATTGGGCCCACCATTATATATCCCTTCTCCTTTTTCAGTTTTTTAACTTTTTTTAAGGAAAAAAAAATCATAAATTCATACTCTAAATCTTTTTTATATAATAAAACAAAACACTTCGTTCACAATACATTTGTTATCATCTTATAACTAGTATGTTTTTAACTTTTTTATAACTAGTATGTTTATATAATGAAACATTTGTTAACAACATATAAAAATAGTAGGTGTAGTACTTTCATTACTACTACCATAAAATGCGTTTGAACCCTTAGACGTTTATCCATTATTGTTGAAGCATACAAAATCTTTACCATCCGTTAAGTTTTCAAAATTTAATGAATTGTAATAGGGTGATAATGTTTATGATCATCCATCATCATTTGTTTACGTGTTTTATAAATATTAAATATAAAATACAATGCCAAGTTAAAAGATTACACAAACTGAAAATATAATTATAACATACATATATATTTAAGAAACGTAATTATAAAGTTTAATAAGTGTATACCACATGTACTATTTTCAGTATAATAAATCATGGAATCATATTTTGCATCAAGTATTATATAATACAAAAGAAATAATTAAAATCAAGTTGAAAAAAAAAAAAAAAAAAAAAAAAACTTGAAAAAATCAAAACAACACAATTATTTTAGGACGTAGTGAGTAATTAAACTATGGTGAAATGATGCTACTTTATAAAGTAGGAAAGTTGTCTACTTTCCTTTGTAAAGGAAGGGGAAAACATGTATTTGTAATATAATGAAAGGGTAAATATTTTTAATTTTTTACAAAGAAAAGAAAGTCATTATAAAGTAGGCATCATTTTTCCTACAATTGAGCAACAAGATGGAATCGACCCGCACTTTGCGGCGGGGCAACAATTTCGCTCGCAAATACTTTTTGCATTTTCTTTTTTTTTGCCCTTATAGTTTCAAAAAAAAAAAAAAATAGGATAATTTTTAAAGTTATTTGATAGGTTAAGGTTGCATTTTGAAAGTTCTTTTATTAAACATATCATTATTAGACTTGTTTTGTTCGTTATCAAGAGGCCTTTTGCTATTATTATTATTTTTTTTT
Source organism: Artemisia annua (assembly GCA_014162995.1). Taxonomy (NCBI): domain Eukaryota; kingdom Viridiplantae; phylum Streptophyta; class Magnoliopsida; order Asterales; family Asteraceae; genus Artemisia; species Artemisia annua. Next base: position 145,811 of record LBNU01034574.1, read on the forward strand.
TATTTAAAAAACCGCTAGATATCTGTTAGATATTTGGAAAATAAAATTTGTTATATAAAAAAGCCGTAAATATTAATAAGTTCAGAGTATGTTTTGTAAGTTTTTTTATTTTTTTTAACTAATAGTAACGTACGCCAAGATCAAGTTATTTATGGATAGAGATCCTCTCAAGTTATTTATAACTTGATTGATCAAGTTGTAATTATCAACCATTGGATCAAATCTAATGGCCTTAAATCATCTCATATTTTTTTGATTTGAGTCATTGGATTTGATCCAATGGTTGATAATTGCCCAACTTGATCAATCAAGTTATAAAAAACTTGAGAGGATCTCTTCCCTTTGTTTATTCATCTGTTACTCTGCCATTGTTTACTAAAAAATTTTGTTTAATAAGTTTGACCGAAGAAATGATTATTTATTCGTTAAAGAAGTAGTTATTTAATCGGTAAAAAATTGTTGTTTATTATCTATTATTACTATATCTATACTACATATAAAGCATGAATGACTCTCTCTCCAAAATTTTAAGACTTACAAGAAATTAAGCATGGTTTACAACACTTTAATGCACCCAATTTTCAGAATTACAACAAAGTAAGCATATTATACAACAAAATAAAGCGTGGTGTCATTTTAAGACCAAAATTCTATCAAACAACATTAATGCTATTAAAAACACCCCTTCACCAAACATTACAACCATTTAAGCACAATGTACAATAGCTGCAACCAATTTTCAGATTTACAACAAAATAAGCATAGTGTACAACAAAATAATCATGATGTAATTTTCAGACTTATTTTCAGACTTACAACATTAATGCTATTAAAGTGGTCAATGTTATTAATGACTATAAATAATGACTACTACTTACAAGAAAAAAAACATAGTGTACAACACTTTAATGCACATAATTTCCAGACGTACAAGACAAGAAGCATAGTGTACAACAAAACACCACGTTAATGCTGTTTAATGTAGTCAATTATTTAACTGGTCAATAAATACAATTAATACAGTTATTAAAACACCCCTTACATAAGAAATACAAATTATCAAACATATTGTACAACTAAATTAAACACAATTTCTGCATTAAATTTCACTACTACAAATAATAAAGCACGTTATACAAATATTCAAGCCCGAACTGGCAACGGGCTAAATGGGCTTGAGCCCGAATGAGCGCGGACCAAACGGGATCGAGCACGAACAGGCACTGGCCAACGGGTTCGAGCCCGAACGGGCACGGGCTATACAAAATTCTTGATATCCGTAAATTTAGTGTCAAAAAGAACATAATAAACTAAAATACATTATTCATCGAAACTTTTTATTTCAGGGTACCCACCGCTGCAACGCGCGGGTACCCTGTTAGTATTATATAGCACACCGGAGGTTTATGCATTGAGCGCAGAGCCAAATTAAAAAGCATTTTATTTTGGGCTTTATTGCTGGGCTCTTTTTTACCCTTTTCAGGCCCAACACAAATACAAAAAATATTGATGACTTATTTTAACATACACGCATCAACAAAGGAAAAAAAAAGGTTAAATATTCTATCCGTCTCAAATTTTAAGTCCACTTTCATATTTCACAAAGTTTAAGAAAAATAAGTCCCTTACAATATTAACCAATGAAAATTCATTATCCCCCACTTAAAAGCATTTTGATTGGTTGAAATTAAAAGTGGTCATTAATTTTGAGATAACAAAAAATAGCAAAGTGAACTTATATTTTGAGACGGAAGGAGTACATAAAAAGAAAAGCCAAAATAAAATAAGCTTAAAAAGACAGAAACACATGGTTACCATTTCTTTTGTGCGTCTAAACACCCCTGACCACCTGAACCAAAAAACGTTTATGACTATCCTTCAAAGAACCACACATATACTTTGTAATTAACATATCCAAAAAACAAGCACCGACTTGAACGAAAACCATGAACAACAACCCAATTATCGCAAAACAAGGCAAAAAAATACCCGCTGCAGCGCAGCGGGCCTCCCCTCCTTGTATATATATTATAGGGTGAGAGAATATTCCCCACCTCGAGGGAAGTTCCATAAATTATTACTGTATTTAGTTGTTGGATATTTGAAACACTCCATTAGCCCAATTGTTTATCCACTTGACGCCCAAAAATATTTGCAGTTACTATCTTTTTGGGAGAGGTAGGTATTATGAAAGAACAAATAGCTACCAAGTGAAATATAAATACTGTAACAAATTATGATTGCCTGAGAAGATTTGGCGCCATTGAAAATGCATGGTAACAAATAACAATGTTGGTACTTTAAAAAATACTTTGCCTAACTTTGGCCCTAACATTCATTCAGTGCGTACTTATCCACGTTCCTTTATACCAAACGTCTAAACACACAGTTTTTTTTTCGCATCTTTCTTGTACCATAAGGCCAAACAACTCCCAGTTCATCTGGTTACATATCTTAAAACAATTTAGCATTTAACCATGCACCAACCAGGTCCACAACACCAGAACATAAATCACGATTTTTCTTAAGTCACAACTAAAAGTCACTGCGCATGCGACAATATCACGAACATCAGCAGCCGGAACACAACGGTC
>LBNU01034574.1:148742-159004 GCA_014162995.1 Artemisia annua
ACACTTATTTGAGTGTCTTTTTTTACTTTTCTTTAATTGTTTATTCATGAGAATTAATTAGGTAGGGGTCTTTGTACTTATGTTTTTATACAGACATGAAATGCGTTTGAACGCTTGGGCCTTTATCCATCGTTGTTGAAGATACAAAATATTTTAGCCTTTTATAAAACTGGGTTGAATTTTCGTCCTCCTTTGTAAACATGGTTTGCTTTTAAATTAATGTGGAATGGGGTTAAGTATGACATTGGGCCCACCATTATGTATCCCTTCTCCTTTTTCAGTTTTTTAACTTTTTTTTAGGAAAAAAAAATAAAAAATCATAAATTCATACTCTAAATATCATGGTTGTCAGGATCTCGATCCTGATATTAGGATCTTACGATTTTACGATACTGCAAAGCAAAAACGATCCGGATCTTACATAAGATCTTTGAAAGCTTAAGATCTTATAGGGTCCCGATCTTGACCATAGGATCTTAAGATCTAATCCGATCCGATCCTACTTTTCTCGGATAACAAACTAAAAAATTACAAATTTCTAGATTATTTTTTGTAGAATTTAAAAAACAACATGTTAATCTTATTAAATATTTTATAATCATAATTTAGGACAACATTCGATGGAATATTTATATAATTTTGTGTTTATGATATATAATAATTTGTAAATTTGTATAATATTACAAAAATTATTAAGAAAATGACATTATAGTAGGATCTTAAGATTCTGATCCGATCTTACGATCACGATCTTGCAAACACGAAAACGATCCTGGGTAGGATCCCGATCTTGAAAACCTTGCTAAATATGTTTATATAATGAAACATTTGTTAACAACATATAAAAATAGTAGGTGTAGTACTTTCATTACTACTACCATAAAATGCGTTTGAACCCTTAGACGTTTATCCATTATTGTTGAAGCATACAAAATCTTTACCATCCGTTAAGTTTTCAAAATTTAATGAATTGTAATAGGGTGATAAAGTTTATGATCATCCATCATCATTTGTTTACGTGTTTTATAAATATTAAATATAAAATACAATGCCAAGTTAAAAGATTACACAAACTGAAAATATAATTATAACATACATATATATTTAAGAAACGTAATTATAAAGTTTAATAAGTGTATACCACATGTACTATTTTCAGTAATAATACTAGTAAAATTCGCAGATAGGACGATTTCTATTATTAGAATAAAAACTAAGTCTTAGCAGTCAACAAATAACTAACAATTTGTGGCTTAATCACCCCAATACTAGTATATTATGGTCAATAGTTATAGTTGATCATAAAATTTGTTTGTGACATGTAATCAATGAAGATTTTATATAAATTAAACTAGATCGAAAACTAGCATATAAGATCAACATAATATATCAAAAGAACATTTGTCACAGAATAATAATAAATAAAAAAAAAAAGATAATGGAAGAATCAAAAATATCAAGACCAGGACGGAGGATCAAGAGACGAGTGGTTATTATATTCAGCAACAGATGGGTGATAAATTACAACTATGGTGTTTGCACTCAGTGAAGTCTTAATCTTTTATATATTAATATAAAGTGAGATAGAAAAAGTTGTCTACTATCAATTTCGCTTGTGATAAAATAGGAATGTGGACAAGATGCAATTTGTCATCAAGTGTTTGGGCAGGTACAGCATATAAAGAGTCAAAAAATAGAAATTACTAGATTTCTAATTTCATACTGATTTTTACAAAGAAGAGATAAAGTCATATAATATAATGAGAGGCCACTCATAATTGTTTACTTCATACGATAATATGAGACAAAAGTGACATAGAGTGCGAGATCGACTCCGCATAGCTGATTAGGCGGCGGGCACATTTATCGCGATACGCAATAACTTTGCGCGCACAGTATCAATTTTTGCCCTTATAAGTCAACACCAAACGAAAAAAAAAAAAAAAAAAAAAAAAAAAAAGAGGTAAACTTTTAAAGTTATTTGATAGGTTAAGATTACATTTTTGAAAGTTCTTTTAATTAACATTCAATATTAGACTATGTTATTGTTTCGTTATCGAAGAAGCCCATCTATACTGAGCTAAAAGCTATATTTTTGTGTTTTCATTTTTAATTTAAAAAACTGACTAGATAAGTCTGTTTAGAACTATCTTATGGCATAAAATTTGTTTTTTATAAAAAATCCGTAATAAATTAACAATATGTTTGTAAGTTTTTTTTTTTTTTTTTTTTTTTTTTTTTTTTTTAATAGTAACGTACGCCAAGATATTGCTTTTGTTTATTCATCTGTTACTCTGCCATTGTTTACTAAAAAAAATTTGTTTAGTAAGTTTGGCTGAAGAAATGATTATTTATTCGTTAAAGAAGTAGTTATTTAATCGGTAAAAAATTGTTGTTTATTATCTATTATTATATATATAATACAATTCACAAGGGAATCTTCGAATATTCGGTTGTTAAATATTAATATCCGTTAAAATATTAGTTGGGCTACATTTCAAATATGGGTTGGCCTGTTGTTGAAAACCTGTTCCACTAACATCTCAAATTTGGCCCACCAGTATCACAACATGAAAGTCCACATTGGAAGATATATATGCATTCGTTTTTACTCCCTCCATCCCAAAATTATTGTCCCCTATTGACTTTTTCGGTCTTTACTTTTCAACTTTGACTTTAAGTATTTTTGTTTATATTACATAATACTTGATATAAAATATATGAACGGATTGATTTTTAAATAGATTTTCATTTGGTATAATTTTTAACAAAAATTGTATAGCACAAACAAAAATATTTGCAGTCAAAGTTGAGAAAGAAAGACCGAAAAAATCAATAGGGGACAATAAATTTGGGACTGAGGTAGTAATACTTTATTTTGATCGGGAAAAAATGATGTGCGTTGTTTTAGCCTGATGAGAAACTGAGCTACTGTTTACATTCGCATGCATTTTGTTTCTGAATGATAAATGATAAATTCTTATTCTTACTACCTTATACGTATCGATATGTATCTGTTGAAAAATATAGCAACTACTCCCGCCGCAACGCGGCGGGTTCTGCTACTCGTTACTATATATTATAGCACACCGAAGGTTTATGCATTCAGCGCAGAGCCCAAATTAAAAAGCATTTTATTTTGGGCTTTATTGCTGGGCTCTTTTTTACCCTTTTCAGGCCCAACACAAATACAAAAAATATTGATGACTTATTTTAACATACACGCATCAACTGAGGAAAAAAAAAAGGTTAAATATTCTATCCGTCTCAAATTTTAAGTCCACTTTAATATTTCATAGAGTTAAAAAAAATGGGCCCCTTAGAATATTAACTAATGAAAATTCATTATCACCCACTTAAAAGCATTTTGATTGGTTGAAATTAAAAGTGGTCATTAATTTTGGGATAACAAAAAATAGCAAAGTGAACTTATATTTTGAGACGGAAGGAGTACATAAAAAGAAAAGCCAAAATAAAATAAGCTTAAAAAGACAGAAACATATGGTTACCATTACTTTTGTGCGTCTAAACACCCCTGACCACCTGAACCAAAAAACGTTTATGACTATCCTTCAAAGAACAACACATATACTTTGTAATTAACATATCCAAAATACAAGCACCGACTTGAACGAAAACCATGAACAACAACCCAATTATCACAAAACAAGGCAAAAAAACACCCGCTGCAGCGCAGCGGGCCTCCCCCTCCTTGTATATATATTATAGGGTGAAAGAATATTCCCCACCTCGAGCGAAGTTCCATAATTTAGTTGCTGGATATTTGAAACCACTCCATTAGCCCAATTGTTTATCCACTTGAGGCCCAAAAATATTTGTAGTTACTATCTTTTTGTGAGAGGTAGGTATTATGAAAGAACAAATAGCTACCAAGTGAAATATAAATACTGTAACAAATTATGATTGCCTGAGAAGATTTGGCGCCATTGAAAATGCATGGTAACAAATAACAATGTTGGTACTTTAAAAAATACTTTGCCTAACAATTTTAGTGTATTGTATTTTTATACACAAAAACGTCTACAATTTTTTTTTTTTTCGATTTTTTACATAAGGCAAAAATAGTCATGTTATAATCTTAAAAAAATTACATTTACATCCACAAAAAGGTCCGAAGAAAAAAAATCGCATTTTTTAAGTACAACTAAAATAATTGCATGACAATATAGAACATAGCAGGAAAAAAAACCCGGTCACAACGCGGCGGGCAACAAACCTGCTTGTTTCATATATAGAGGGAATGTGACTCAAATTAATAAATTGATGAATACGGTGGAGGGCCCCACCATCCCATCTCTTATTAATGATCATAGCTTATTATATTTGTGTTTCTAGAATTTTAAAAAGCTAAAGATTCTGGAGGTGAGTTGGTCAGAGTCATTAACCAAGATCGGAAATTTCATTGGACTCGAGAATCTTGAGAAACTTGTGTTACAAGGATGTAAAAATTTGGAAGAGTTGGATAGCTCTATTAGTTGCCTCCATCAACTAACCAGCTTAACATTATCTGAATGCACCAGCTTAAAGTCGATTCCAGATCTTCCTCTCAACATTGAATGTTTTGAAGCGAATCGTTGTAGAAACCTAGTGAATCTTCCTTCAAACTGTTCTGAGTTACAATTTCTGACGGAGCTTTGGTTGAATAATTGCTGTAAACTTGGATCTGAAGGTTTCACACAAGTTACAAGACTGAGGAACCTACAAAAATTAGAAATGAAAAATTGCAATATTTCGCAAGTGTCCAGTGGAATTGGGAATTTGGTGTCATTAGTGAGTCTCGACCTTTTAGGAAACACATTTTCTAGTCTACCGGAGAGCTTCAGCAACCTTTCACAACTGAAGTACCTTTATATAAATGATTGTTCTGAATTAGAGTTACTTCCACCTCTTCCATCGCAATTGAGAGATATATATGCAACCGGGTGTGGGTTATTAGATGTGATGCCATTTGATTCAAGGCAAAAGGCATATACTTTTCATTCCAAATTATTCAAGGTAAGCAACCTCTCCATATATCCCTCCCTTCCATCACATATATATTTTTGTAATGAAGATGCCTTTTTCATGTATTATTTAATTAATATGCTTGGATGCTATACAGGAATCACGGCTCATGAGTAATGAAAGATTACTCATCAATCTCTCTGGGAAGGAGTTACCTGAGTGGTGTACTTATCGAGACAGTGGAAATGTTTTATCTTTTGTGGCACCTATCCAATTTGATCATAGCAAAATATGGGGTCTCATCTTATGTGCTACCAGAGTCATGGATGATAGGGCCTGGGTTCGCCCAGTAATTTATAATAAAACGAAAGGAACAAGTTATCGGAGCCATGATTTTTGGGGTGTTTGGGGTTCCATGTTTGTCATGTTTTATCCACTTAATGATACAAAACTAGTGGTGGAAGCGGGTGATACTTTGGAAGTTGAATTTAATGATGAGCGTGTTAAGAGTGGTGGGTTGCGTTTGGTATACGAGAATGATGTGGTAGATTCGGGATATATTAGTTTTAAAGGATGTTAGTATTACTGAGTTAAATGATGAAGACGTGTGCTCCTTCCCCATCCAAGATGAAGAATACACCTATTATGACTTTTCCCCCATGGTATCTTAATTGCAAACGTTATATCTTATTACTATAAAGGTTTACAGTTGTGGTAAGTTATGTAAGTTATTTCAACAAAAATCTCGTGTTAATTTGCTTGGTATTAATAAGCGTTTATAAGCTGTTATTGTGGGGCGTTCAAACAGAATGCCCACCAGGTGTTTGATGAATGTCAAATGACAGTACTAATAGATTAATATATCCGAATGTTCATGTCTCTTTTGCTTATAGTGTCTTTGTTTTAAAGAACCAATGCTTTGTTGTTGTTTGTGTTGTTTGTCTGTGCCGTCCTATCAGCTTGAGGCATCACTTGTTTACCGAGTAATTTGGTTATATATTTTACTATCGTGATGAAATCTGTTCATTGCTATGGCTGTCTGCACCTGTGAATTCACTGCATATCATACAATTTGTTATTTATATATAAAGAAATCTGAGGAAAAAATGTCCTGCGTATCCACTCGACCCCGCCGGTTTAATTTTGACCCAACTTTATTAAACGGAAATGTTTTTATTTGTGATTAACTGTTCGATCTAGTTTAATAAACTAAATGTCACAAACCAATTTTAGTCAACACACTTGACCCTTAGATTGTGATGCCACAATGTGTATTGTTGCTGCAATGTTTTATAAACGTAGCATACTAGCATTTATTTCAATACATTTAACTATTTTTATCTGCAATTGTTTTGTTTTTGCCCATGTCTATGTTACTTCTGTTTGATTTCTAGCGTGTAGGTGTGTCAAGCTCTCGTTTCTGTACTCAAATACAGCTGAGTTGTGTTGTGAGAAACTTTGATATATGAACCACTGATGCAATGATGCCTAAACAGAAGGCTACTCAAACAGTTTGTATCATCTCATGCGAATAATACTCGGTATGACGAAAAAGCTATTTACTTTTGTTACACTTTCTGTAGTGCTGATGCAATTATGTGCTATAAAGACGTAGCAACAGCATAACTGGGTTGATTTGATTAAAAGCTATTGTATCAAACTGATCCTGGACGGGTTAGATTTAATTGTCAGCGATACCTTTATTGTTGAATTTACTTAAAGTTGGATCTATCAGACTATCACTGTGCTAATTTTTCCAATCTGACATTCTATAATAAAAAACTGAAATCATAGTGGTCAAACTCAATTTGTAATTATCTCTCATGAAATTTAACGAAGTACTACTTTAAAGACACTAAGTTATTACCTGATTTAATAATTACCATTTGATATTACTTTTTCTTAAGAAAAAATAAAAATAAACATGTTGCACCATAGTCTGCAATCGGCACAATCCACAATGTTAAGATAAAAGGATTACACACTGCTACACATTTGCTATAATCTTCTAAGATCAACAAGAAAGTCCATAGTTTCAGTTAGGGACGATGACCAGCTAGTTGGTATGCTTTCTTTGCATCGATACATCTGGTATCACTTACTTAGGGCCCGTTTGGTTGATGGGGTTAGGGATTGGATTTAGGGGTGATGGTAGAAAGTAGTTGTTTGGTTTGAATCCGTGGGGCCCAAAGTTGGGTCTCATGCCTTAATATATAGCATCTACCAATCCTAGTCTCAATGGTTGGTTTTTAAAAAAATTGTCCCATCATTGTGGGACCATTAATGTATCTACTCACATTTTTTTTTCTTTACTATCTAATTAATATTTTTTATACAAAGTTATAACTTTTTTTAATTTAAAATAATATTTTATCAATCTTATATTAATTTTATAATATATCTTCTCTCTCCAAATCCAAATCATAATCTACAACTTTACATTAAAATCCAAATCCTAATCAAAACCCATCTACAAACCAAACGGGCCCTTAGTAAGTAACCAGATCATATATTTCATAACTGTTTAGCACTCTGTTTTTTATATGCTTGCCATCATTTATTGAACTTTGCTAAAGCACTACACATCAGTAAATGTGCTGTTGCCTAACTACGCAGTACAGATAGTCACTGGAACATGGTCACTCATTGTTAAAACAGATTGTCAATGTAGTTCAAAATCACAACAGCTAAACCCATTAATTTATTAAAAACCAACAGATAATTGAATTAAATCAAGTTGTCATTGGAACAGTCTCAAAACATAATTGCCGCCTAAGATAGTAATGTTTATCTTTCACGGAGAGAAATTATATTCTCATAAGATCAACAAAAAGTACAAACACTTCCTTACATTTTTCTTGAAATTGATACAAAACTATGCAACCATTTTGTCGTCGTTAAAAAAACATTGTCTCGCATGTACAATGACAGCTTTTGAACAACAAGCGACCTATGCAGCTTGTAGTTGTAGCATATCTGCAAACTAGACTGATAATCTGATCTTTCGGCAGAAAAAGCTCTGTTATATATTAAAGTGAATTCGAAAATATGGACTTGTGTTGTTAGATATATGCAAGCGAGCTTCTATTGTGATCAGGCTAGGGCCGGCCCCGTGTAGGAGTAGGTGGTCTTTGATTATTTAGCTCCTACATACATCAATCATGATCATATTACAATCACAGCAGACAACTATGTATTGTTAGCAAAGGTTGAAATAGGCCGCGCGGGTTCTCCTACCAGCTCTTTTTTTTTTGTTTATTTTCAAACTTTTATTATAGATTTAAAAGTGCTAATTATGATTACCTGCATCCAGTGGCGTTCTTCGACATATTCTGGAGATGTTTCTGGTTCAAGCGGTGGGGGCAACGGGTGAATAAGTTTTGGAACAACTACTAATCCTCTTCCAATTACTAGTATAGCTCCGGCATTGTTGGCAGTTCCTGTACACAATCAGCCTAATTTAAAAAGTCATCTGGCTACAAACAACCGAGGCAGTCTAAAGAAGCCAAGAATAGCAAATAGTTACCACAATAGTTTGTTGCTGAGAAAAGGGTAATCAACTGCCCTTGAGCAAATCTCTCAAATCCATCCATTACGCATTCGTGTGCTCTTATAATCAGCTGAAGTTTGTTTCTTTTACAGAAGTCTGTAACCCTGTCAGGCTGCATGTAATACAATTCATTATGGTGTATCAAAGGGTATGAGTCAGAATAGGCGAGTAGGATAGTCAAAACGGGTATTCTTTAATACATGTTAAGATGGGTCGGGTTGACCCCCCAAGGTTGTCATTTCTTACTTTATTAGGAAACCTAACCATAGTTTGTTTGATTTTGATATACTTGGGCTTTTACTCGTATTTGTGAATGACCAAAGCGTATATAAGCAAAAAATTACCATAGCCATAATTCTTGCTTATATACGTTTTGGGTTTTGTTGCAAGGGTTGCTTCATTCCTTAAAGATAGACTTCATGAAGTGTTAACATTTTATATTGAATACGTAAAAATTAGGATTAAGCCATTTGATCCAAAAATATGAATACATACCCCGAAAGTAACAAGACCAGGCCCCCTTGCATTTGGTCTCAAACCTTCCACGCTATCGTTTTCTGTGGGGTCAGACCTACAAGTAAAAATGTACCAAGAAAGTGATGTAATCCATATTGTTGACCCAAATGTAGAGTCGAAATATAGTTGCAAAGTATAAAATGAAAAAGTGTTTCGTCTAACTATTGTAATCGAGTACATACACACATATATATAAGGTTCCAATCGACATGATTGAACCACTGTGTCTTTTCGGTGTTAACCGAATTCTAACTAACTTTGTAACCGCCACTTAACTAACTTTTCGGTTACAAACTAACTTAACTAACATTATTGGTCCTTCGTGTTATAATATTTACATATGAAGCAATGAATAAAGATTATGTGTTCACATTCTTCTCCTTAATCTTGATCGTTGCTTCGTCCTGAGTCTTGAACTCCGAGCATTTGTCGCATAGTCACGAACTTCAATCTTGGTAGAGCCTTTGTTAGAATATCCGCTCTTTGTAGTTCTCCACTAACGTGTTCTACATTGATGTGCCCATTCTCTACGCATTCACGAATGAAATGATAGCGAATGTCGATGTGCTTGCTTCTTCCATGAAAAAATGGGTTCTTGACGAGTGTTATTGCTGAAATGTTGTCCACCTTCAGCGTTATCCTTTTCTCTTCCCATTCAGTTAATTCACTAAGTAGTCGTTTTAACCATAAGGCTTGACATGCTGCTCCAGTAGCCGCCATGAATTCTGATTCACATGATGAGAGTGCCACTGTTGGTTGCTTCTGAGTACACCAGGTAACAGGTGATTTTCCAAAATAAAATACTATCCCAGTAGTTCCTTTTCCTTGATCGGTGTTGATTCCATAACTACTGTCACTGTAACCTGTAATCTTGCAGCCGCCTTCTTTCTTGTATATTATGCCATGCTCCTTTGTTCCTTTGATATATCGGATTACTTGCTTTACCGCCTTCAGGTGATGATCCTTCGGGTCTTGCATGAATCTACTGAGTAGTCCGACTGAGTAACTAAGATCTGGTCTTGTATGTAGTAAGTACCTGAGACTTCCAATTAAGCTTCTGTAACAAGTTGCGTCAACTGAGTTTCCATCTTCCGCCTTGACCAACTTAGTACCGGGATCCATTGGTATCTTCGTATCATTACTATCCATCATACTTGTTTCCTTCAAGATCTTGTTAATATAACCTGTTTGCTTGATTGTAATCTCTCCTCCTGTCCTTTTAAGTAGCTCA
>LBNU01034574.1:176135-188732 GCA_014162995.1 Artemisia annua
TTTGTTCTTGGGACCTTTTTTTTTTTTTTTTACGATTTTTTACATAAGGCAAAAATAGTCATGTTATAATCTTAAAAAATTACATTTACATCCACAAAAAGGTCCCAAGAACAAAAATCGCATTTTTTAAGTACAACTAAAATAATCACATGACAATATAGAACATAGCATGAAAAAAAACCCGGTCGCAACGCGGCGGGCAACAAACCTGCTTGTTTCATATATAGAGGGAATGTGACTCAAATTAATAAATTGATGAATACGGTGGAGGCCCCACCATCCCATCTCTTATTAATGATGATAGCTTATTATATTTGTGTTTTTAGAGTTTTAAAAAGCTGAAGATTCTGGACGTGAGTAGGTCATACTCATTAACCAAGAAAGCAAATTTCATTGGTCTCGAGAATCTTGAGAAACTTCACTTAAGCAAATGTTCTAATTTGGAAGAGTTGGATAGCTCTATTGGTTGCCTCCATCAACTGACAAGATTAGACTTATCTGGATGCACCAGCTTAAAGTCGATTCCAGATCTTCCTCTCAACATTGAATATGTTCAAGCGAATTATTGTAGAAACCTAGTGAATCTTCCTTCAAACTGTTCTGAGTTACAATTTCTAATCGAACTTTCTTTGATTGGTTGCTGTAAACTTGGATCTGAAGGTTTCACTCAAGTTACAACACTGAGGAACCTACAAAATTTATACATGTCAAATTGCAATATTTCGCAAGTGTCCAGTGGAATTGGGAATTTGGTGTCATTAGAGTATCTCGACCTTTCAGGAAACACATTTTCTAGTCTTCCGGAGAGCTTCAGCAACCTTTCACAACTGGATTACCTTATTATAAAGGATTGTTCTGAATTACAGTTACTTCCACCTCTTCCATCGCAATTGACATATATAGTTACTTCCACCTCTTCCATCGCGATAGCTTTATTGTTGAATTTACTTAAAGTTGGATCTATCAGACACTCTAATTAGTGAGTATTATCACTGTGCTAATTTTTCCAATCTGACATTCTATAATAAAAAACTGAAATCATAGTGGTCGAACTCAATTTGTAATTATCTCTCATGAAATTTAACGAAGTACTACTTTAAAGACACTAAGTTATTACTTGATTTAATAATTACCATTTGATATTACTTTTTCTTAAGAAAAAATAAAAATAAACATGCTGCACCATAGTCTGCAATCAGCACAATCCACAATGTTAAGATAAAAAGATTACACACTGCTACGCACTTGCTATAATCTTCAAAGATCAACAAGAAAGTCCATAGTTTCAGTTAGGGACGATGACCAGCTAGTTGGTATGCTTTCTTTGTATCGATACATCTGGTATCACTTACTTAGTAAGTAACCGGATCATATATTTCATAACTGTTTAGCACTCTGTTTTTGATATGCTTGCCATCATTTATTGAACTTTGCTAAAGCACTACACATCAGTAAAGGTGCTGTTGCCTAACATACGCAGTACAGATAGTCACTGGAACATGGTCACTCATTGTTAAAACAGATTGTCAATGTAGTTCCCACAACAGCTAAACCCATTAATATTTATTAAAAACCAACAGATAATTGAATTAAATCAAGTTGTCATTGGAACAGTCTCAAAAAAATAATTGCCGCCTAAGATAGTAACGTTTATCTTTCACGGAGAGAAATTATATTCTCATAAGATCAACAAAAAGTACAAACACTTCCTTACATTTTTCTTGAAATGGATACAAAACTATGCAACCATTTTTTCTTTGTTAAAAAAACATTGTCTCTCGTGTACAATGACAGCTTTTGAACAACAAGCGACCTATGCAGCTTGTAGTTGTAGCATATCTGCAAACTAGACTGATAATCTGATCTTTCGGCAGAAAAAGGATTGTTATATATTAAAGTGAATTCGAAAATATGGACTTGTGTTGTTAGATATATGCAAGTGAGCTTCTATCGTGATCAGGCTGGGGCCGGCCCCGCATAGGAGTAGGTGGTCTTTGATTATTTAGCTCCTACATACATCAATGATCATATTACAATCACAGCAGACAACTATGTATTGTTAGCAAAGGTTGAAATGGGCCGTGCGGGTTCTCCTACCAGCTCTTTTTTTTGTTTATTTTCAAACTTTTATTATAGATTTAAATGTGCTAATTATGATTACCTGCATCCAGTGGCGTTCTTCGACATATTCTGGAGATGTTTCTGGTTCAAGCGGTGGGGGCAACGGGTGAATAAGTTTTGGAACAACTACTAATCCTCTTCCAATTACTAGTATAGCTCCGGCATTGTTGGCAGTTCCTGTACACAATCAGCCCAATTTAAAAAGTCATCTGGCTACAAACAACCGAAGCAGTCTAAAGAAGCCAAGAATAGCAAATAGTTACCACAATAGTTTGTTGCTGAGAAAAGGGTAATCAACTGCCCTTGAGCAAATCTCTCAAATCCATCCATTACGCATTCGTGTGCTCTTATAATCAGCTGAAGTTTGTTTCTTTTACAGAAGTCTGTAACCCTGTCAGGCTGCATGTAATACAATTCATTATGGTGTATCAAAGGGTATGAGTCAGAATAGGCGAGTAGGATAGTCAAAACGGGTATTCTTTAATACATGTTAAGATGGGCCGGGTTGACCCCCCAAGTTTGTCATTTCTTACTTTATTAGGAAACCTAACCATAGTTTGTTTGATTTTGATATACTTATGGGGCTTTTACTAGTATTTGTGAATGACCAAAACGTATATAAGCAAAAAATTATGATAGCCATAATTCTTGCTTAGTTGCTTATATACGTTTTGGGTTTTGTTGCAAGGGTTGCTTCATTCCTTAAAGATAGACTTCATGAAGTGTTAACATTTTATATTGAATACGTAAAAATTAGGATTAAGCCATTTGATCCAAAAATATGAATACATACCCCGAAAGTAACAAGACCAGGCCCCCTTGCATTTGGTCTCAAACCTTCCACGCTATCGTTTTCTGTGGGGTCAGACCTACAAGTAAAAATGTACCAAGAAAGTGATGTAATCCATATTAAGTATATATTTTCACAGAAGATTCAGATCATGGCTAACGTGTGAGAACATACACAAACTTGAAAATGACCATAACCTTCGATTAAGATAAATTATGTTTTTCACCAAGTGTACTTCTTTCTTGCTCAAAAAAACTAGCAACACAATTCAAAACTTATATAAGCAAGAACTTACCATAGCAAGTCCATCAAGACAACAGATCCAGCATCCATGTTTATTGGTCTCTCTATTTTCTCTATTTGTTCAACTGAATGAATCGATCTTCCTATGCCACCATGCATACATATTATCTTCTGCTCAATAAGTGCAGCGAGTGGAAGATGGTTAAACAACTGATTGAACCGCTGCCATGCCCAAATTCCATCATTCTCACCCTACACATTATTAAAAAAACCATAATCAGATTCTAAAAATATAGAAAGTCATTGCCAGTACTCCAGTGTTTCCATACATACCATTCTCTCTATGCATTCAAGACGAAAACCAAAGAGTGCATTTACGTCAGCAGCCTCGTGATTCCCACGTATTAAGTGAATATTTTCGGGATAGTTAATCTGAAAAGAGTAGAAATGAAGAAGAAGAAGATTAATCAGTCTTGATAAAGATTAATAAGCTGGAAATAAGTCAAATAACTGTAGTAATAATGTAGAAGCTTGCCTTTAGAGCTAGGAGCAAAGTGATTGTCTCTAAGCTATGTTGTCCTCTATCAACATAATCTCCAAGGAATAAGTAATCAATATATCTGAACATAAATAAGAATGATTATAAAGTGATCAAGAAACTGTTATAAATATGTAAATAACCCAAAAGACAGGACTAAGAAAAGTCAAAGCCTCAATTTTTAAGAAGATTTTGATTTTTTATAAATTTCTATGTAAATCGCTTGAAATCGGGGAGTTCTGTATGCTACTCACTGTTCTAGAACGGGATTAAAGTTTATTGAGGTAAAATTTTGATATCGGAAACCATTTTGCTAGATATGGACCCACTTGTATGCCTACAAACCAGTTGGCTAAAAATCTGAACAATTGCCTGATAGATCAAGTATTTGAAGAATCAAACTGTTAATAAAAATTTTAAGGTATCCAGAAGAATGCATGGGCTTACGTTATATCTCCAGCGCTAGAAGGAAATCCATATTCGTCAAATAAGCGCATGAGATCAGTGAACTGTCCATGTAGATCACCAAACACTTTAATTGGAGCTTTTAATTGAAGAACTGTAGTCTCACTAATAAATATCTGCTCAGCAGCATAACAAAGCTCTCCCACTTCATAGGCGTCGAGAAAAAACCTCCTGTCAGCAGGTGGTATCCAGTTCCGAGGTTTAAGCAAAGTAGCAAGCACCTGAAAGAAAGACTGGTTATAATCTATACTTTTCCTACATCTATCCTATTTTGACCCATTATTTAAGCTTGGATTAATTACTGTTGTGTTTTATCTTAAAAGTGGCCAAAAAATAGCTAAAAAGGGGAACATGTCAAAGAGGTTGCAAGTTGGCCAAAGCCTAATTTCATTTGATTCAAGGATTTAAGCTATCAATGTGATAATATTGACATGACTTTTTTAACACATTTAACCGATTAAAGCGACCGTAAATTTTTTAAAATAGACAAAAAAATATTTGTGGGTCACACCAACCCAATCCAATCCAACTCGTTTCAATCTGTACTAAGAAGTCAGAACTGGTCTATTTCAACCCAATCCCATTTTTATCCGTGACCGATCCACTTGACCCTATCATCATGCCACATTTAATATCAGGAAAAGAGCTACACAACAAGCACCACTTCTAAAATGTTACCTTTTTATGCAAGCCTTGAGGTGACTTTTGCCTCATGTACCGTTTTGCAGGACATGACGACATGTCATTTGAAAAAGGCATCATCCGTCTACTCTCATTTTCAAAATGATCCAATGATAACTGCCTTACCAACCCACCAAGGTTTCCCATGGCTTCTCTAGCAATCACGACCTGCATCATATAAATATCAAGTTCGTTTACTCTATATAAGAACAAAATCCACAACATACAGATTAATGAAGATGGCACTTACAGCTCTAGGGTGAAGTTGAACATCTCGGGGTGTATCAGTGCCCTCTGAAGTAGTCCCAGCAGTATGTGAATTCACATTTGGACCCATCATTTCGTTGGGAGTTGAAATTCGCGATTGTGCAACATGCCACACACAATGAGCAGTATCAACTTCATGTTTTTGTGGAGCATTCAATAGAAACGCCCGCCAAACGTTTGATGAAAGTCCAATTATGGTAACATGTTGCATTAGACGTGTTACAAATTAGTTAATAAAGTGATGTATATGTTAAGAAACTACAAAAATTGTCAAACTTGATATATTGAAGTGTTGTGTACTTGGTGGTGGCAAGTGAAACAATGTTGCATGTCAATACGAAAAATGCTGTGATTGAACATAAAAGTGTCGCACTTGTGTGTAAAAAATGTTGCATTTGATTGGAAAAGTGTTGCACCTAAGTGTAAGAAGTGTTACACTTATTCAAAAGTGTCCAATTAAAGTACTACAATTGCTATACATAGGCAACACTCTTGCAAAGAGCCGCATATTCCAATACAAGTGTTGCATATACCTAAGGCAACGTTACATAATGCGACATTTAATAAAGTGTCACATTTTGCATAATGCAACAATATTTTAATGACATAATACAACACTTTATAAGTGTTGCCTTAGCTTCATTTTGTTGTAGCGCAGATTATGTGTGTTGAGACTTGAGAGTCTATATATGTTAAATGAATATACACGCATTCGTTTTAGTCACGGTGAAACATTTTTGTTAGATGGGTCGTTCCATAAGTGTAAAGAACGATATACATACATCATGTAACTTTTTTATGTTTTAAAAAGAAGATGCGGTAAACGAAAACATATATTTCATCGTCAATCATTTTGATAAACAAATTTAGAAATTTCATATCCGTTTCGTAACATTAAATTTCTTTGTTAGATAATAATATAATTTGATGGTGGGGCGTTAGAGCATCTCCAATGCAAGGTTTTTAAAAGATTTTTCTCTATTTAAATAAGTCATTTGAATAACTTGACTCATTGTCGTAAAAGCTTTACAAAAGACTTTTAAGAGAATGACTTGTTAAACATCAAGCGTTTGATAGCAAATTATACAAGTCATTCTCATTAAATGAAGATTTATTCAGGAGGGTTGTAAAGCTTTTGAAAAGCTTTATGCATTGGAGAAGGATTAGGAAGATGACTTGTTGAGAGATGCGCGCATTCATTGAAAAATTGATTGTTATCGATGCATTCGTTGAGATACCATTTAAATGGTGATGGAACCTTTTTCTCTAATGCGGTTTTGACTAAATGAACATCTTTTACACCAAAGATACATTCAAAGGGTTATATTTGGTATTATTTCCAAGACAACTACAATGTTTTTCGCGGCTTTTTTTTTTTTTTTTTTTTTTACTTTTATTTTTCTTTATTTATTTTTAAATTATAATTCATGTGCTAAACCGACAAATGGTCAGGTACGTGTTATAATTTTATGTAAAGAAATGATGTAATTCATGTGCACATTCTTCGATTTTCAGAAAACTTTTCTCATCCAAATCGAAACCATAAATATCAATGAAAATACGAGTAAATCAAAATGTGGAAATTCTTTTATGAAAATATGTATTGGGAGACCATTCAACTGTTAAACTTTTTACTTTTATGTCACCCATAGTCTACTCGTGTATCAAAACTAACTTATAGGCCACTAATTTTATCTCTTTGCTTTCTTTTTTACCAATTACAGATAATTTTATTTCCAAAATGTTTGAAACAATGAGACTAAAGCTAAATATAACATATTAAAACAACACAAATGAGTATTGAAATGTAAAGTATTAGTTTTAGCCATTATTTAAATGCAGCTTTAGTTAGTTAAAATTTAACTAATATTTTATATTTTAATTTTATTATTTTAATATGTTAAAGTTAATTTTATTCTTGAAATTGTATATAAATATCCGACAAGATTCTAAACGAGATTGATATAAGAAACAAATACATATCGGGTGGCCCATAAGTTACTTTAAAAAAAATAACCTAAAAGAAAGAGACGAGTTATATTAAATACCAAATTTTTCTTACATACCAAGGGACTCATCCCCAACATCCATCTAAAAAGAAATCAATGGTTGAGATTAAAAGCATTTTAATATTTCACCCATTTTTTATAATTCAAATAGTTGCCTCTAACATGACTTTCAACTGATTTTGCTAACCATAACCCAATAGGGTTGTGATTAAGCCTTATCATTTGTGTAAAAATAATATTTAATGAACTCATTATTTTCATGTTTATAAAAGGTGTTGTTAAACATGAAATGTTTTAATTGTTGATTTTTTCAAGGGATAATTCTATATTTACTCAACCTAAATATCAAAATATCATATTTACTTAAAATACAAGTTTTTAATGCGTATGTACAATGCTTTTAAAGCATGTGTTGAGGAAATATAGAATTATAGGGTTTAAGTTGCTTTGCATGTTCGAAACCAAAATAATTGGAGGCTAGCATATTTGGTACTCGATAGTAAGAAGAATGAAAACCAAATTGATCCATAAATAAACATACTTGTTACTAATATTGAAATGGTGTTGTTATCTTGATCTCTCGTATGTTGTCTCATTTTAATAAAAGTGTTTTAAACAGCTTTTAAAAGGGTTTACTAATATTCTATTGAAATAAAACACGTATTAACTATTATTTGAAATATGTGGAGCGAGTAAACATACTTTTGTAAAGTGATGCAACATCTTCTTTTCTTTTTGTCATTTTCCCTTGCAAGAATATTATTTTGGGTTAGATTATGTGGGTCTTGTGGGAAAAGAGTATTTGCACCTAAGGGTGAAAATGAGCCCCGCTCGTGAAAAGCTCATGATTGGATCGGTAAAAAGTTAGAACGAGCCGAGCCTAAACGAGCTCGAGCCTAAGTTGCAGCTCGTTTATTAATCGAGCTCGAGCCTGAGCTTTACATATAAAGCTCGTTTGGGCTCGCGAGCCTAAACGAAATTATGATTTTTTAAATATTAAACATATATACGAGCCGAGCTCGAGCTTATTAACGAGCTCAATAAAGATATATTACGAGCCGAGCTCGAGCCAAGCTTTAACTTTTCATGACAAAATCATATAAACGAGTTGAGCTCGAGCCGAGCCCGAGCCTATATAACACACCACGAGAGCTCGAGCTTTAAATTTAAGGCTCGAAACGAGCCGAGCTCGAGCTCGAGCCTATTAAAACTTAAACGAGCCTAGCTCGAGCTCTGGCAGGCTCGGGCTCGGGCTCGGCTCGTTTCCACCCCTACTTGCTTTCTTTCATCATTTTCCTACATGCATGTAGGAAAATGATGAAGGAAAGCAAGTGCAAAGCATTTATGTTGTCTTATAATCGATGACTTTTACTCACATTAGAAAACAAATTAATTTTTTCTCCTTCTAATTATCAAGTGTGTATTATGGTTGCGTAGAAACAAAGCTAATATTGTTTGTACTGTTGTAATTTATATTTGATGAGATGAAAAGAAAAACAAACAAATCACTGTTAACTAATTCAATTTCAAATTAAAGACAGAGGTATGTAGTATAAGTTAGATACGACATCTCTCCATACTTTAAATTAATGCTAGAGTAAAATTTTAATTCACTTTGTACTCGGATATAAAATCCATTCACTTTGTATGAATTACTTCATTTGTAGAGTTATATATGCAAAATCATTCAATTAACTATGGAGTATTGCTTTGTAATTGCATGTCTCCTTTGGTTACATTTACTCGAATAATCTTTTTCTAAAGTGATGATGGGTCCGTAGACAATTACTTGTATGAAAAAAAAAAAAAAAAAAAAAAAAAAAAAAAAAAAAAAAACACGAAACGAGCAAAGACTTTCTCACGGTTTGTCACACTGGATGTACGTACATCAAAATTAATACAATAAATTGTAAGATCATTAGTTGTTGATAACTCTAGAAATTGACCTATTTCATTCGTGTCTACACTTCATAATTCATTTCATATAATGAATGCTTGTGCTTAGATCATATATGAAAGAAAAAGAAAGTTGGTCGATGGGCAGTAGATTGATAAGATGCAATGTGAGAATGTAATGCGAGTGTAAATTATCATCCAAAAATCAAAATAACCTAGTGCTTTCATCGTTTACATATAATATGTATATTTTGTGTATCGACTCATTCCATCGAATTTGTCAGGTGTCTCATTCTTAGACTTATTTAAGTTCACGTTTAGGCATATTAAACATTTTTCTTGTAACTACTCTATTGTGAGTGGTCTAAATTGATCTAGTATAGTTTGGGCGTTAATGTTGGTAGGTGTGCAATCACACCAATTCCTATCTAAAAAGATAACTGCATCATTATGATTCAAAGTTTAAACCAAAAATAATACTGTAGCAAGAAATTTCCAGGAAATGAGTTGAAAGTAATATAGTTGCTTTATGTAGATAAAACGAGTACGAGTACTAAATTACCAGGAAAGAGACACGAACTTTGGATGACGAAATTTCCAGGAAATGAGTTGAAAGTAATACAGTTGATTTTACTGTAGCAAGGACACACACATGGTTGATGATATACTGTACAATATTTGCAGTAACTCAAATTAAAGGGGGGAGTTTATACGGACCCTCACATAGGGGGTTTCGTAGGGTTCTGTGCATTTTGGGTTTGTACGGTTGCATCGCGGTTTATACATTTTGACCAAAATCTCTTATTGTCACATCATAGGGGGTCTTAATAACATTACTCTATAGTGAGTGGTCTAAATTGATCGAGTATAGTTTGGGCGTTAATGTTGGTAGAGTAAATTGGAACGGAGAGAGTATCTAATTCTATTGAAATAAAATAGTCATGTTAAGTTATTAACTACGATAAGGAATCTTTCATGTTCATTTAAAATACAAGGAGCAAGCAAACATGTTTTTTTTACATTAGCGTACAGCTAAAAAAATAATTAAAAAAAAAATCACTTAACCCCTAAAAAATCACTTAACCTCTAATTTTAAGGCTTTGGAAGAATACATATGCAATTATTAGTTTTGGTCGGATATATATTCAATTATGATGCTTTAGAGTTTAGAGGGATATATATACAATTCCCCCTTAAATTAAAGCTAGAGTAAATTTGTCATTCGCTTTGTATGAATTACTTCATTTGTAGAGTTATATATGCAAAATCATTCAAATAACTATGAGTATTGCTTTGTAATTGCATGTCTCCTTTGGTCACATTTACTTGGAGAATCTTTTTCTAAAGTGATGACGGGGTCGGTAGATGATGAATTTTATGAGAAGACAAAAATGTAAAAAAGCGACCAAAGACTTTCTTGACACGGTTTGCCATACGCGATGTACCTACATAAAATTAATACATTATATTGTAAGATCATTTTCCATCATAACATAACGATAAAGTTATGAATGTCATATTTCTTAGTTGTAAGAATTATCATTTGTGGATTTGTTTGTGACAACAATTATATATCCTTAATGTGGAAAAACAAATCTGATCACCATGCACATGCCTTACAGCTATAGTTTAATTACCATATACAAACCCAATATCATTGATTACAAATTCGATTCTTTGTTTGTATTTTGTTTTTTTAATAGATGAATAGATATGAGACGATAAAGAGTTTTTTGATAACTCTAGTAATTGACCTGGTTAATTCATGTCATAGTACACTTCATATATATTTCATTTCATATGATCATAAGCTCCTTATTTCATTTCATGTGATTCGATCATCTACGATAGGGGAAAAAAAAGTTGGGCGAAGGGCATTAGTTTGATAAGATGCAATGTGAAAATGTAATGAGAGTTTTAATTATCATCCAAAATTTAAAAGGAAGTGTTGATAAACTTCAAAAATTTATTGAGACATTTTATTGTATGCAGTAGACAATTGTATTTTAAGTATAATATGTTTAATTGCTTGTACAATGATTATCCCAATAAATTTTGAATGTGTGTCAATCACTTCCCAAAATCAAATAAGCTAGTGCTTTCATCGTTTTACATATAATATGTATATTCTGTGTATGACTCGTTCCATTGAATTTGTCAGGTGTCTCCTTCTTAGACTTATTTAATAAAATTCACGATTAGGCATATATTAAACATTTTTTCTCGTAAAATATCAATTGCGAGTGATCTAAATTGATTTGAGTATAGTTTCGGGCATTTATGTTGGTCGGTGTGCAATCACACCAATTCCTATCTAAAAGATAACTGCATTCATTATTCTCTTTATTCAAATTAGTTCAAACAAAATATTAGCACGAAATTTCCCGGAAATGAGATGAAAGTAATTTAGTTGCTTTATGCAAGTATAAAAGAAAATATAATAGGAAGGAGAGACGAACTTTGGATGCTAAAATAAAATGGATGCTAAAAAAAGAAATAAAATAGGAAGGAGAGACGNTTTTTTTTTTTTTTTTTTTTCCTCAATTTATAAATCCGGTCCTTAACTTCTAAATTTACCATGAATAGTCCTTAATAGTTGATGAATTTAATTAATATGCCCAGGTTGTTGTAAGTTTTTTTTTCGTGTAACATGTGAAAGTATGTTACAGTTTAATAGTGTTAACCCAAAATTATTACACGTGGATAACTCATAGAATTCATGTCTATTGTTTCTATCATGATTGAAGTTATGTTGATTCACGTATATTATTCTCTCTTGACATGTAGCACGTAAAACGAAATGAGTGTTACCATTTGGAGGTAATTCTTTATTTAACCCAAAAGTACACACCCACTCACCCCATGTGACCCAAAATTATCCAATTTCCCCATATACCCCAAGGGCGACTGTATCCCAAAAATTCTTGGGCAACTGTCCCAAAAACGTGACACGTGTACCTGGGTAGGTAGGATTTTTTTTAAAAATTTTTTAGAGTAAATTACGTATATAACCCTACACATTATTTTGTACATATTCCCTTAAAAAGATAAAACCCAGGTCACAGATCCAAAACCCACATCCCTTCCACAAACAAAAAATACATCAAAAGATCCAGCAAATTTAACAAACCATCCGGAAGGAGTGTCAGCTACGATAATTAGACCATGATGCTTAGTCTTGGTTAGTGACATATACTTGAAGTTGTGGGTGGCAGATGGATTTGTCACAATATCTCAACTTTTGATGATCTTAATTTGCTGGATGTTTTGCATACACAGTTAGTTATTCAATTGCCAAATGAGATAGGTTTTGTTTGGCAGTTAATGATATTCTAGGCTTATTGAGGTGGTCGATTAAGGATTGTGGTTTGTTAAGATCAAGACACTCCGGTGAACAAATCGAAGAACCGATGGTTTCGTTAATGATGGGTTTGTAGTTGGATTTGACAGAATTGTATGCTATGATGTGAATGAGATTTGATGTGTCGATTGTTGTTTGATGTTGACAGTTGTTTGATATTCGGAGATGAGAAGGATATCGAGGTGGGTGCGGTGACTGTGGATGGTGGTGTGGTGGAGAACACCGA
>LBNU01034574.1:189207-200140 GCA_014162995.1 Artemisia annua
TTGTTAGTGATTTGAGGATGAGACATCTTAGACAGTCAGACATGTGATGTAAATTCTCATTTTCTCCGTGAAGGGGTTGTATGAAATTAGGCGAAAGCACAAGACTAACAATGTGCTCTAATGCTCCGTGTAACCTCAAAACAAATATAGTTAAAACAAAGGGACTAGATTAGTAACAACTAAAACCACAGGGACAAGATTCGTGATAAAACAATCTAAGAAATCACATAGGTAGCTACCGAGCTCAAAAAAAAAATTGGTTCCGTTGCTCTTAAATAACCCTACATCGTGTTAAACTTTGCCACTCGATACCTCCAAACAATCATCCTGCTCTTTGCGCGCCGTTGCACAACCCTTGAACTTTCGTTGCTTGGTTTTTTCATAGTCGAATTTAAAACTGTAGCCAAATATATGTTTTCTAAAAAGTTTATGCAAAAATTTAACGAGTTTGATTGTTATGGTTTCTAATGGTGATTAATTTTTAGATTGTAGTCGTTTTTAAAACTTAAGCAATTTTTTTAAAAGTTTAGGCAAAATTACACGATTTTGTTGTTTTCTTAATCTGATTTTGGTTGTAGTACGTTATTCATAAAACAAACAATCGATTTTGTAACAAATAAAAAGGTTTTACACGTACAGCTGTTTGCTTTCAAAACTAAATATGAACCCATCCTCCTCTTCATCAGCATCATCATCTTCTTCTTTAATAACGAGAAAAAGGGGTTCAACTTGTTCTGATGATGAAACTGAACAACCCAACTGTAAAAGGCTGAAGTCCCTGAAGAACGACGTGTTCATAAATTATTCGTTTGAAGAAATTGGCAATAGCTTCATAAGCCACCTCAAGAGATCACTCATCCGCCACGGTTTTTTCACATCTGATCACAAGGATCTCCAAGTTGGTCAAGATGTGTGTTCTGAACTGTTGAAAACCATCGAGGAATCCGAGATCTATGTTGTTGTATTCTCTAACAACTATGCTTCTTCTGTAAGGTCACTCGATGAGTTGGTCAACATAATGGATTGCCTTGGCAAGTTTGAACAAAGGAAAATTCTTCCTGTATTTTATAAAGTCGAACCATCTGATGTTAGAAGTCAAGAAGGTTCTTTTAAGGAAGCTTTCCAAGCTCACGAGGCCAACGGCGACATTGATCCAAAGAGAGTTCAGAAATGGAAGCAAGCCTTAAAAGATGCAGGTCAATTGTCTGGTCTAACCTTGCAAAATGGGTAACTTTTAACTCTCATCTTTGTTACATGTCTTTTGAAAAAAAACTTAAAAGAGATATTACATATATATTTGTACAATATTGAATTTCTCAATTCATTTTGACAGGGACGAGGGGAAGTTCGTATCGGATATTGTTGAACAACTTGAAAAGATGCAAAGTCCAAAAGAGCTGCATGTTGCAGATCACCCTGTCGTGGTAGGATCTCGGGTTAAAGATCTAATTTCAACTCTGAGGTTAGATTGTGAAGATGTTTTGGTTGTTGCAGTTTTTGGAATTAGTGGAATAGGTAAAACCACTATTGTCAAAGCAACCTACAATAAAATTTGTTCGTATTTCGATATTAGCTGTTTTCTTGGAGATATCCATCATCATTGTGGGGGTCCAAATTCGAAGATCGAATTGCAAAACCTGCTCATATCTTGTTTAACTCAAAATTACAAGCTTCCAATCATGCATTATCATAATGATAGAGTTACAGAGATAAAAGCGTTGATAAGAGGTCGGAAGATTCTGCTGGTTCTTGACGATGTTGATAATTTTGAGCAATTGAAATCATTGGGTATTAATCCCGCATCGTTTTTTAAAGGAAGTAGAATAATCGTGATCACAAGAGAAAAACGGTCCCTTGGTAGCATTCCGTATACTTCCTACCAAACAACGGAGTTGAAAAGACGGGAGTCTCTTAGTCTCTTTAATCGGCTTATGTTTTCCAGAGACAATAATCTCGTCAACATGAAGTTTTTAGAAGAAGTCGCGGCTCTTGCTGGAGGGCTTCCCTTGGTTCTTGAGGTCTGGAGTCGATATTTTATTGGTCATGAAAGGAAACAATGGCCGAGCTTACTGAAGAAGTTAAAAAGAATTCCTCATGGGGATGTTCAAAATCAACTTCAGATGAGCTACGATTCACTTAGTGACGATGCAAAGAATTTATTTCTAGATATTGCTTGTTTCTTTGTTGGGATGAATAAAGAATTAGTTGTCAAAGTACTGCACGATGAAGAATCGACATTCTTCCCAGATATAGAAATTCAACATCTAGTTGATAAATTTCTAGTCAAAGACACGGATCAATATAATCGATCTGTGACGATGAATCATGCGATTAAGGAAATGGGTCACGAAGTGGTACGTCAAGAACATCCTGAAGAGCCTGGACAACGTACTAGACTGATGGGCTACAGGGACATCGTTCGCGTATTCAGAGAATATTCGGTACAATATCTCTGAGTTTATGATATGATATATTATTTTATTTCATTTCAACACCTACATAGTTTATTGATACTTATTATAGTTCTCTCCATTATTGTTTACCAGGGAACAGATTCAGTTAGAAGCATCCAATTGGACTTGTCTCAGATGGAAGAGGGGGAAACTCTTCAATTAGAGGCCTTTAAAAAGATGAGTAGTCTGAGATTCATTAATATTTATAAATCTGACGTATATAAGATGATAACTCTTCGGTGGTCTTCTACAAATGATGACATGTCAGCTTGCTTCTCTTTCAAACATTTGAAATACTTGGAATGGGTTGGGTTCCCTTGCAAAAGTCTTGACAACATTGATATGGGCAACGTGGTGGTTATTAAATTGTGGAATAGCAAATTGGAAAAACTGTGGGAAGGAGTCAAGGTATGATCATGCATGTCTTTTTCGTTTCTCATGCGTTTATTTTATACGCTTGTTGTGCAGTTACATAGTACCTCCGTCCCACATTAAGTGTCCACAATGACTTTTCTAAGTCTTTTTTCACCAACTTTGACCTTAAATATATTTATTGTGTTCTATAATACTTAATGAAAATTATACAAATGAAAACACAACTAAAAGCCAAATCCATTCATATATCTTGCATCAAATATTATATAACACAGACAATTTTTTTTTTTAAGTCAAAGTTAAAGAAAAAAGACCTTAAAAAGTCATAGTGGACACTTATTTGAGTGTCTTTTTTTACTTTTCTTTAATTGTTTATTCATGAGAATTAATTAGGTAGGGGTCTTTGTACTTATGTTTTTATACAGACATGAAATGCGTTTGAACGCTTGGGCCTTTATCCATCGTTGTTGAAGATACAAAATATTTTAGCCTTTTATAAAACTGGGTTGAATTTTCGTCCTCCTTTGTAAACATGGTTTGCTTTTAAATTAATGTGGAATGGGCTTAAGTATGACATTGGGCCCACCATTATATATCCCTTCTCCTTTTTCAGTTTTTTAACTTATTTTTAGGGGAAAAAAAATCATAAATTCATACTCTAAATATGTTTATATAATGAAACATTTGTTAACAACATATAAAAATAGTAGGTGTAGTACTTTCATTACTACTACCATAAAATGCGTTTGAACCCTTAGACGTTTATCCATTATTGTTGAAGCATACAAAATCTTTACCATCCGTTAAGTTTTCAAAATTTAATGAATTGTAATAGGGTGATAATGTTTATGATCATCCATCATCATTTGTTTACGTGTTTTATAAATATTAAATATAAAATACAATGCCAAGTTAAAAGATTACACAAACTGAAAATATAATTATAACATACATATATATATTTAAGAAACGTAATTATAAAGTTTAATAAGTGTATACCACATGTACTATTTTCAGTATAATAAATCATGGAATCCTATCTATTATACTAATACAAATGCATTTAAAACCCAATCTATTTATATATTTTGTATCAAGTATTATATAATACAAAAGAAATAATTAAAATCAAAGTTGAAAAAAAAAATTGAAAAAATCAAAACAACACAAATTATTTTAGGAATTAAACTATGGTGAAATGATGTTACTTTATAAAGTAGGAAAGTTGTCTACTTTCCTTTGTAAAGGAAGGTGAAAACATGTATTTGTAATACTAGACGAGTACCCGTGCATAGCA
Organism: Artemisia annua; assembly: GCA_014162995.1. NCBI lineage: Eukaryota > Viridiplantae > Streptophyta > Magnoliopsida > Asterales > Asteraceae > Artemisia > Artemisia annua. The sequence continues at coordinate 193,333 of LBNU01034574.1, forward strand.
ACGGGATTTTATAGCGATAGATAGTTTATTGATAAGAAAAAGTTTATAAGTTATAAACGAAAAATAATAAAAGTTTGAAGATTTGGGAATACATAATGTTTTTAAACCCGGTTCGACCCGGGTTGTTCAACCGGTTGAACCGTTCTGGTCGGAAAATAAGTTGATTTAAACCGGGTCAACTTGCTAGGTTGGGTCAAAAACTGGTCAAATTAAACTGGGTCAACCCACCGGGTTTGAAGCGTCCCGGGTCAACCCTATTTGTGTTTTAATTGGTCGTATTTAATTTGATAGATATGTTTTTATTTGGTTGTACAATGTAAAGAAATCATTGTACTTTTAAGTAATGGATAATGTTTTGAAACCCGGTTTGACCCGGGTGGTTCAACCTGTTGAACCGTTCCGGTCGAAAAATGGGTCGATTTAAACCGGGTCAACTTGCTAGGTTGGGTCGGAAATGGGTCAAATTAAACCGGGTCAACCCGCCGGCTTTGAAGCGTCCCAGGTCAACTCGGTTTGTGTTTTAATTGGTTGTAAAATATGAATAAATCATTGTACTTTTAAGTAATGGATAATGTTTTGAAACCCGGTTCAACCCGGGTGGTTCAAACGGTTGAACCGTTTCGGTCGAAAAATGGGTCGATTTAAACCGGGTCAACTTGCTAGGTTGGGTCGGAAATGGGTCAAATTAAACTGGGTCAACCCGCGCGGGTTTGAAGCGTCCCGGGTCAACCCGGTTTGTATTTTAATTGGTTGTACAATGTGAATAAATCATTGTACTTTTAAGTAATGGGGTGTTTTAATAAGAGTATTAATTACATTTCACTTTTCTCTCTCATTTGACTATTGTTGAAAACTCAACATTTCACTTTTACCATTTTTCCATTATAGATAGTATAGATAATGAAAGGGTAAATATTTTTAATTTTTTACAAAGAAAAGAAAGTCATTATAAAGTAGGCATCATTTTTCCTACAATTGAGCAATAAGATGGAATCGACCCGCACTTTGCGGCGGGGCAACAATTTCGCTCGCAAATACTTTTTGCATTTTTTTGACCTTATAGTTCAAAAAAAATAAAATAAAAAATAAATAATTTTTAAAGTTATTTGATAGGTTAAGGTTGCATTTTGAAAGTTCTTTTATTAAACCTATCAATATTAGACTTGTTTTGTTCGTTATCGAGAGCCCTTTTGCTATTATTTGTTTATTTATTTAAAAAACCGCTAGATATGTGTTAGATATTTGGCAAATAAAATTTGTTTTATAAAAAAAATCATAAATATTAATAAGTTCAGAGTATGTTTTGTAAGTTTTTTTTTCTAGTAACGTACGCCAAGATATTGCTTTTGTTTATTCATCTGTTACTCTGCCATTGTTTACTAAAAAATTTTGTTTAATAAGTTTGGCCGAAGAAATGATTATTTATTCGTTAAAGAAGTAGTTATTTAATCGGTAAAAAATTGTTGTTTATTATCTATTATTACTTTATATTATAGCACACCGGAGGTTTATGCATTGAGCGTAGAGCCAAATTAAAAAGCATTTTATTTTGGGCTTTATTGCTGGGCTCTTTTTTACCCTTTTCAGGCCCAACACAAATAAACAAATATTGATGACTTATTTTAGGACTAGGTTTGTCTCAAGTTGAAAAATCAACTTGAATTAAGTTGAGTGATTGTAAGCTATTGGATTCTTTTGATTTGAGCCATTGGATTAAATCCAATGGCTTACAATCACTTAACTTGACTCAAGTTGATTTTTCAACTTGAGAGGATCTCCTTCCTTTATTTTAACATACATGCATCAATAGAGGGGGAAAAAAAGTTTAAATATTCTATCCGTCTCAAATTTTGAGTCTACTTTCATATTTCACAAAGTTTAAAAAAAAATGGGTCCCTTACAATATTAACCAATGAAAATTCATTATCATCCACTTAAAAGCATTTTGATTGGTTGAAATTAAAAGTGGTCATTAATTTTTGGATAACAAAAAATAGCAAAGTGAACTTATATTTTGAGACGGAAGGAGTACATAAAAAGAAAAGCCAAAATAAAATAAGCTTAAAAAGACAGAAACACATGGTTACCATTTCTTTTGTGCGTCTAAACACCCCTGACCACCTGAACCAAAAAACGTTTATGACTATCCTTCAAAGAACAACACATATACTTTGTAATTAACATATCTAAAAAACAAGCACCGACTTGAACAAAAACCATGAACAACAACCCAATTATCGCAAAACAAGGAAAAAAAATACCCGCTGCAGCGCAGCGGGCCTCCCCCTCTTTGTATATATATTATAGGGTGAAAGAATATTCCCCACTTGTATATATATTATAGGGTGAAAGAATATTCCTCACCTCGAGCGAAGTTCCATAAATTATTACTCTCTCCGTCTCAAATTTATTGTCCCCTATTGACTTTTTTGGTCTTTATTTCTCAACTCTGACTATAAATATTTTTGTTTGTGTTATACAATTTTTGATAAAACTTACACCAAATGAAAATATATGTAAAACTCAATCCGTTCATATATTTTGTATCAACTATTATATAATATAAACAAAAATATTTAAGGTTAAAGTTTAAAAGTAGAGAACGAAAAAATCAAAATGGGACAATAATTTTGGGACGGATGGAGTATTTAGTTGCTGGATACTTGAAGCCACTCCATTAGCCCAATTGTTTATCCACTTGAGGCCCAAAAATATTTGTAGTTACTATCTTTTTGGGAGAGGTAGGTATTATGAAAAAAATAGTAGCTACCAAGTGAAATATAAATACTGTAACAAATTATGATTGCCTGAGAAGATTTGGCGCCATTGAAAATGCATGGTAACAAATAACAATGTTGGTACTTTAAAAAATACTTTGCCTAAAAATTTTAGTGTATTATATTTTTATACGCAAAAACGTCTATCAATTTTATTTTTTTTTTTATTTTTTTTTTTTTATTTTATTTTATTTTTTCACCAATAAAATAAAAAATTAAATCCTATTTAGGGGAAATAACGTTATAATCACCAAGACACTATTTACGACACTTTCGATGGAACGTTTTAGCACCGATCCAGCACTAGCAAAGCCCGGTGTAGAAACCTGGAAACGAGCACTAGTAATTNTTTTTTTTTTTTTACGATTTTTATGTAAGGCAAAAACAGTCATGTTATAATCTTAAAAAAATTACATTTACATGCACAAAAAGGTCTGAAGAAAAAAAATCGCATTTTTTAAGCACAACTAAAATAATCGCATGACAATAACGCGGCGGGCAACAAACCTGCTTTTTCATATATATAGAGGGAACAAGAAGTACAATACCCGCCGCGTTGCGGCTGGGCTTTTTGTGACGTTCTTTTTTTGTTGTTGTTTGATTTTGAAAAAAAAAATAATAAAAAAAAAATGACTTTAGTGCCTATCTTTTTAAGTTTTTTCGTTCGAGAATCTTAAAAATAAAGAGTTAGTATACACACACGAAAAAAGGATAAGCAATTGTAGTTGGGCCACATCTCATCTCGGGTTAGCATAATGGGCCAGTAATTACACTAATATTATACGTAGTATTCAATTTGTTCTGCTATAGCGGTCAAAAAGTTGCTGCTCTTTAGGTAGTGGTGATACCCCTTTTTCTTTTTTCTTTTTTTTATAGTAACTTTGGGTGTGGGACTGTGGGTTACAAAACCACAAACGGAATATTTAAATGTGAAGTCATTTTTTTATTAGAGGCACAGAACCCTATTTCCTCCCCCATAGTATATAGATAGAATGTGACTCAAATTAATAAATTGATGAATACGGTGGAGGGCCCCACCATCCCATCTCTTATTAATGATCGTAGCTTATTATATTATATTTGTGTTTCTAGAATTTTAAAAAGCTAAAGATTCTGGAGGTGAGTGGTTCAGAGTCATTAACCAAGACCGGAAATTTCATTGGACTCGAGAATCTTGAGAAACTTGTGTTACAAGGATGTTATAATTTGGAAGAGTTGGATAGCTCTATTAGTTGCCTCCATCAACTAACCAGCTTAACATTATCTAACTGCACCAACTTAAAGTCGATTCCGGATCTTCCTCTCAAAATTGAATATTTTGAAGCGAATGATTGTGAAAACCTAGTGAATCTTCCTTCAAACTGTTCTGAGTTACAATTTCAATGGAAGCTTCAATTGGGAAATTGCTCAAAACTTGGATCTGAAGGTTTCACACAAGTTGTTACAACACTGAGGAACCTACAAGAATTAGGCATGGGAAATTGCAATATTTCGCAAGTGTCCAATGGAATTGGGAATTTGGTCTCATTAAGGCATCTCGGCCTTTCAGGAAACACATTTTCTAGTCTTCCGGAGAGCTTCAGCAACCTTTCGAAACTAGAAGAACTTTATATAATTGGGTGTTCTGAATTACAGTTACTTCCACCTCTTCCATCGCAATTGAGAGATATATATGCAGACAACTGTGGGTCATTAGATTTGATGCCATTTGATTCAATGCAAAACGCATATATCTTTCGTTCCAAGGTAAGCAACCTCTCCATCCCTCCCTTCCATCACATATATATTTTTGTAATGAAGATGCCTTTTTCATGTATTATTTAATTAATATGCTTGGATGCTATACAGGAATCACGGCTCTTGAGTAATGAAAGATTACTCATCGATCTCTCTGGGAAGGAGGTACCTGAGTGGTGTACTTATCGAGACAGTGGAAATGTTTTATCTTTTGTGGCACCTATCCAATTTGATCATAGCAAAATATGGGGTCTCATCTTATGTGCTACCAGAGACAAGTATGCTCCGTCGATTTCTCCAGAAATTTATAATAAAACGAAAGGAACAAGTCATCAGATCCGTGATTTTGGGGGTGTTTGGGGTTCCATGTTTGTCATGTTTTATCCACTTAATAATACAACACTAGTGGTGGAAGCGGGTGATACTTTGGAAGTTGAATTTAATGATAAGAGTCTTACGAGTGGTGGGTTGCGTTTGGTATACGAGAATGATGTGGTAGATTCGGGATTAGTTTTAAAAGATGTTAGTATTACTGAGTTAAATGATGAAGACGTGTGCTCCTTCCCCATCCAAGATGAAGAATACACCTATTCTGACTTTTCCCCCATGGTATCGTAATTGCAAACGTTATATCTTTATTACTATAAAGGTTTACAGTTGTAGTAAGTTATGTACGTTATTTCAACAAAAAAACTTGTGTTAATTTGATTGGTAATAATAAGCGTTTATGATCAGTTGTTATTGTGGGGCGTTAAAACGGAATGCCCACCAGGTGTTTGATGAATGTCCAATGACAGTACTAATAGATTAATATATTTGAATGTTCATGGTTCTTTTGCTTATTGTGTCTTTGTTTAAAGAATCAATGCCCTGATGTTGTTTGTCTGTGCCATCCTGTCAGCTTGAGACATCACTTGTTTATTGGGTAATTCGGTTATAAATTTTACTATCGCGTTGAAATCTGTTCATTGATATCATTGTTTGAACCTCTGAATGCACTGCGTATCAGTGCAAGTTGTTATTTATAGAGAGAATTGCAAAAATCGTCCCTAAAGTTTGGCCAAATTGCACGTTTCGTCCCGGAAGTTTGTAAAGTGCAAGGATCGTCCCTGTGAGAAACTTTTGGGGCAAAAATCGTCCCTGGCCTACATCAAATGACTAAAATACCCTTGCCTCTATATTATTTTTCAGATTCTTACACAAATGGTCCCTGTGCTTTGCTAGGCTTTACAAATTTAGTCCTATTTTTTTTTAAAATTTATTTATTTAACTATTAATATTAGTATTATTTTTTTTATACGTTTTCGTCCGTTTTTGTCCGTTTTTCTTCCGTTTTTCTTATTTTTTTTGTCCGTTTTTCTCACGTTTTTTTCGTTTTCATACGTTTTTATTCGTTTTTCTTACGTTTTTGTCCGTTCTTGTTACGTTTTTTTCGTTTTCATACGTTTTTGTCCGTTCTTGTCACTTTTTTTCGTTTTCATACGTTTTTCTTACGTTTTTGTCCATTTTTCTTACGTTTTTTCCGTTTTCGTATGTTTTTGTCCGTTTTTCTTACATTTTTGTCCGTTTTTCTTACGTTTTTGTCCGTTTTTCTCACGTTTTTCTGTTTTCACACGTTTTTGTCTGTTTTCTCACGTTTTTCCCGTTTTCATATGTTTTTGTCCGTTTTTCTTACGTTTTTATTCGTTCTTCTTACGTTTTTTCCGTTTTCATACGTTTTTCTTCAGTTTTTCCACTTTTTCGTCCGTGTTTACACTGTCAATCACCAACAAAAAATTTCCAAAAAAAATTTTCAAAAAAAAATTTAGAAAAAAAAATTATAAAAAAGGTTTCCGAAAAAAATTTGAAAAAATGGTTTTGAATTTTAAAATTCCAAAAAATATATTTTCGAAAAAAAATTTAAATAATTCGAAAATTTTTCTAAAAATATATTTTTTCTAAAAAATATTTTTATTTTCAAATATCTTTCTAAAAAAATTTTATTCGAAAAAAATTTTATTCGATTTTTTCTAAAAAGTATATTTTTTAGATTTTTTTTAATTTTTTCTAAAAAATACCAAAAAATACTTTTATTTTTCAAATATTTTAAGATTTTTTTCGATAAATACGTTTTGAAATTTTTTTTCAAATTTTTTTTTCGAAAAAAAGAATTAGAAAATAAAATTTCGAAAAAAAAGTTGTAGAAAATTTTTTTTGAAAAAAAAATAGGAAAAAAAGTTTTTGAAAAGAATTTTTTGAAAAAAATTTTATTTTTTAAAAGAAAAAATCTTTAGACTTCACCCAAAACAGAAAAA
>LBNU01034579.1:0-35917 GCA_014162995.1 Artemisia annua
GCACTAACAATAGATAACCAAAAATGCTTTGAAAAAATAATGGTATGCATGAATGAAGCTGCCATTTGGTGATCTAATAGTATCAACGGATAGTAAGGGACACCTACTAGAGGTATTATTGTTTGTTGCTATGGACTTGACAGATTATACATGTAAAAAGATATATTGTTTGTTGCTCAATTATCTGAGTGTTTGACGAATATCATTAACTTGCGTCTATAGTTTCTTATTTTTTTAAACTTCCAGTCATTGACAAGTGCCTTCATTATATTATATATATTTGCAGAAAAGGGTGTGCCGTGTTTGGACTTTTCCATAATCTTTGCCTTCTTTCTTCTGGAAGAACAGTTTTTTTAAGGCCAACTATCTCTGCAGATGAAGTAAGACTTTTATAAGTTTCTTTACAAAATAAGAAAAATGCTTTAGATTTATTATAAATTATGTTAAAAAATCTGTATATATATATTTAGATCAAAAATTGTAAAATATACGAATTTATAAAACTGTGTTTATATATTTCCCATATTACAAATCAAATATTATTTTTCCATTTAAAAAAAAGATAAGTTTGGAAAAAAAATCATTGTTATCTTTTATATCCTAAAAAAATTTTAAAAAAAAGATAAGTTTGGAAAAAATTTGTTATTATCTTATACATTGACTGTACGCTTTACATTATTTTAGAGTATATATACAACATTATAAATCGGCATACATCATAGTTGAATAACCAAAAAAAAAAACGACATACATCATAGTTGAGTAACAGTGAAAACATGCAGCCACAACGATCTTCAAAGAGGCTTTCTAAAGCAAAGGAACCTAATCCAACAGAGAAGCAACAAGAGGAAAAGAAAGAAACTAGAATCAATGCAGCCAAAGAACCACTAAGAAACGATGCTAGACTGAATTTAAAAGGTACGTTGCTGATTCCAATTTTTTATGTAGTACATGCCATGTTTTTGACCAACTAGGTGACTTTAAACGTAAATTAAAGTAAGCAAACAAGGTTGAATATTGGATTTTGTATTTTATCTTTGTACACAAGCTGGTAAACTTCTCAAATAAACAAACGAAACATATATCCAATCTATTTTCAATCATAGAGAAGATCAAGAACATGTAACTATTTTGAGTTGATACATATAAATATGTTTAGTTATTTGATTTATGGCAAAAAACAAGTGGAAAAACCCACTATACTGGATTTACAACGTACAGAAGTAATTCACAACAAAATATGCTTTTGTGTATATACATACAACCTAACTATAACCATGTTTCTTCCGTTATGTTACAAAAGAAAAGCATGCACATAACATTATGTTAACATTATTTTATGAAAAATAAAAAAAAAAATTGCCCTTTTTTCATCATATATTTACGTTAGTGTAAATAAAGAGTTGACATCCATGAATGACCAACGTCTTTGTAGTATGTCGTTGCAAGTAGAATACTATACTTAATTGTTAGTTATTTTTATGTTTCTTTAATTATTCATGAGTTACTTAATGGTATGTTGTACCTCCTGTTACAAAGACTAATACAAGTAGTATATTTGTTACATTATCGTTATATATTTTTACTCTTTGTTTGTAGTTTAAACCTGATTTCATTATATTCTTGTGATGTTTATGAATACTTCTAATTAGGAACTTCGATTTATAACACTTGCAATATAAATGTATTCATTTTCCCTTCTCATATTTCATGTAATAGTCCATATTTAATTATATTACTATAAATTCTTTGTGTTTAAATTATATTAGGATTTCGTTGGTTCCGTTGAAAATTATATAATAGTGGTTTCGCCCATTAACATATCCATGTTTTATCACCAGCGGAAACAACACCAAATAGTTCTGCATGTACTACAAAAGATACTATGGAAAAAAATACACAGATCATTGATATCTCTGATGATGAAAAGGTACGATATGTAAATTATGTGTTTAACATTGTATAACCACAATCTACTATAAATTGATATTTTAATGTAGTGTAAAGAAGTTCCGCGAAAAAGGCGAAGATTGATAAAGAAAAACACATTTGATGACAAAAAGGTCATTGAAATAATTTCATCAGACGAAGAGAACACAAAAATAGATTCTATGCAAAAGAATGAACAAAACCAAATACATGATGCTGAGATAACGGTATGAAGTTAATATTGTTTGTGTATTTATTTTTAACTTACCTGTTTAAATTAGTTTGAATAACATTATTATAATTTTTTAATGTTGTTTCTTAGATGTCTGAAGATGAAGAACATTTATGTTTTAAACGCACTAAAAAACATGATAATTCAACTGGGTCAAAATACAACAAATATATGCTACGCGACGAAACAACAGATGAAGAATATGACACACACAAGAAAACATCCGATGATGAAGAAGACGGTGTCTGGGTAAACATCAATGATTTACCTTTACCGTTCTACCCTTTAAAGGAATACAAGCCAAAATATGTCATCCCAGATGACGATATCATTGAAGACTCACCAACAGGTACTTTAATAATAACATAGTTTTCAAACCAATAGGAAGTTTATGTTTTTTATATAGTTATAAAAACTCAACTTATATATATGTACATACAATTATAAACTATACACAGGTGATTACAAGTACACTGTAGTTGAGGAGGAATATGATCGAGAGGAGTTGGATAAAACAACCATGAATGATCCTGAAATGTGGGATGAGATGATAGATATTCATGGAAATCACAATGGACAAGATGGTAATATGAATTATATTGATGAAGAAGCTTGGGAAGTAGATTCTAACGCTTATAGTCAGAACTCCGTATCTGATAGTGACGACATATCAAGTTTCATTAATGACAATACAACTGATTATGAAAGCACTGATGACAGCAACAGCGACGACGAATTCTAAAGACAAAGTCAAACGTTTATCAACCTTTATCTTTTGCAAGTATTTTATTTCATAGAGTATGAATGTTACTTTGGTTTTTTTAGGTTTACGCTAATATGATAAACTTCTTTATGTTTATTGAATTATTTTCCGTAACAAAAACACACCCTGTTATGCAATTCTATAGTTTTAAGTATGCAGCCACAATAAGTAACAGTTTTGATTCTTTGCATTTATACAAATTGTTTCTACACAAAACGAATTTTACAACACTTTTACAAATAGATTTTTTAATCAAAAATATTGGATCAGATGTCTTTTGTGCATGAATCAACTTTTAAAAGAAACACTTTCAAGACTCTTTTGTACTTGAATCAACTTTCTTTAGTCTTAAATCAACTTTTAAAGCTGCTTTCATGTCGTGACAATGCTGGACTTTCTTCATTGATTGACCGATCGTCAATCTACTGAGGGTTCTATCATCCTATTCTCATTCTGCATTCTCCAACAGCAGAAAATAGCTACCAAGCTGGTCTATAAACTCATAATATATGTGTAAATGGTTCATTAACATTAATGAATCTACAGTGATACCCTACCGTTAATTGAAAACATCACTTATCTTTTCACCATCCTCAGATTTCAAGTATACATTTTCATCAGAGTGATTGTTGATTGTATTTGTTTCTAAAGATTGTTCTCTATCCTCCTTATCATTCACACAATCCCATATCTCACTCTGTTTATAGGTACAACTTACAAAGAATCTATTTGTAAATGTGTGAAACATCAATGGGCTTGATTAAGCATGAACGTGGACCATGTGTTGTATTAGCAGGTATACAAGTAAATTTATAAAGTTTTCATTACCTATTATCGAAAAAGGCGAAGATTGATAAAGAAAAACACATTTGATGACAAAAAGGTCATTGAAATAATTTCATCAGACGAAGAGAACACAAAGACAGATTCTATGCAAAAGAATGAACAAAACCAAATACATGATGCTAAGATAACGGTATGAAGTTAATATCGTTTATGTATTTATTTTTAACTTACCTGTTTAAATTAGTTTGAATAACATTATAATAATTTTTTAATGTTGTTTCTTAGATGTCTGAAGATGAAGAACATTTATGTTTTAAACGCACTAAAAAACATGATAATTCAACTGGATCAAAATACAACAAATATATGTTACGCGACGAAACAACAGATGAAGAATATGACACACACAAGAAAACATCCGATGATGAAGAAGACGGTGTCTGGGTAAACATCAATGATTTACCTTTACCGTTCTACCCTTTAAAGGAATACAAGCCAAAATATGTCATCCCAGATGACGATATCATTGAAGACTCACCAACAGGTACTTTAATAATAACATAGTTTTCAAACCAATAGGAAGTTTATGTTTTTTATATAGTTATAAAAACTCAACTTATATATATGCACATACAATTATAAACTATACACAGGTGATTACAAGTACACTGTAGTTGAGGAGGAATATGATCGAGAGGAGTTGGATAAAACAACCATGAATGAACCTGAAATGTGGGATGAGATGATAGATATTCATGGAAATCACAATGGACAAGATGGTAATATGAATTATATTGATGAAGAAGCTTGGGAAGTAGATTCTAACGCTTATAGTCAGAACTCCGTATCTGATAGTGACGACATATCAAGTTTCATTAATGACAATACAACTGATTATGAAAGCACTGATGACAGCAACAGCGACGACGAATTCTAAAGACAAAGTCAAACGTTTATCAACCTTTATCTTTTGCAAGTATTTTATTTCATAGAGTATGAATGTTAATTTGGTTTTTTTAGGTTTACGCTAATATGATAAACTTCTTTATGTTTATTGAATTATTTTCCGTAACAAAAACACACCCTGTTATGCAATTCTATAGTTTTAAGTATGCAGCCACAATAAGTAACAGTTTTGATTCTTTGCATTTATTCAAATTGTTTCTACACAAAATGAAATTTACAACACTTTTACAAATAGATTTTTTAATCAAAAATATTGGATCAGATGTCTTTTGTGCATCAATCAACTTTTAAAAGAAACACTTTCAGGACTCTTTTCTACTTCAATCAACTTTCTTGAGTCTTCAATCAACTTTTAAAGCTGCTTTCATGCCGTGACAATGCTGGACTTTCTTCATTGATTGACCGATCGTCAATCTACTGAGGGTTCTATCATCCTATTCTCATTCTGCATTCTCCAACAGCAGAAAATAGCTACCAAGCTGGTCTATAAACTCATTATTTGGAAGAACGGTTGATGGAAGTACCATCTTTAGGATCGTTTATCCCCTGTACCTTCAGATAATGAATCTACAATGATACCCTCCCGTTAATTCAAAACATCACTTATCTTTTCACCATCCTCAGATTTCAACTATACATTTTCATCAGAGTGATTGTTGATTGTATTTGTTCCTAAAGATTGTTCTCTATCCTCCTTATCATTCACACAATCCAATATCTCACTCTGTTTATAGGTACAACTTACAAAGAATCTATTTGTAAATGTGTGAAACATCAATGGGCTTGATTAAGCATGAACGTGGACCATGTGTTGTATTAGCAGGTATACAAGTAAATTTTTTAAGTTTTCATTACCTATTTTCGTGAATCAGAGTTGTGATCTGTTTTTTTTTTTTTTTTTTTTTTTTTTTTTTTTTATAAAAAAAATATTTTCCCTTACGATATTTTTGTGAATCAGAATTTTAACTTTAATTCTATTAAACTAATATAAATATATATAACAAAAGATCCTTATCCAAATATAACAACACTTATCTATTAAAAAAATTTCGTTGCATAAAATGGAAAAATATATTAGCAACTATTGAAGCATATTCACGGTTAAGAAAACCTACAAAGATGTCAAAATCTGCATATACAAACATGGATTCACACAACACTAACTATGAAATAGCAACTTCTTTTAATCAACTTGATGATGAAATACCTTTACATACAGGTATACAAGAAAGAAACAATATAGCAAATCATCCAAAACGAAGAGGACGACCACCAACGATTCAAAACAAAATAGGTACGCAATAATCCTAAACAACATAATGTTTAATCATGTTACAATATAATAAAAACTATTCTGTGTATATATATGGTTCAATCTATGACAGTTAACAGTAATGATATATTGAAACGAGCACCAGGAAGACGTCCATCTTCATGTAAGTTACACATTCAACATGTATTTACACTCAATTTCAGCATATTATATATTCGTTATACCGTATGATGAAACAAAAACTTTAATAAGGTGTTGTTTCTTATAACATATAAATAATTCTTAGTTTCATTTATACATGTATATGGTTTAATATGTAACAGTTGACATAAGTGATATAAGTATTCGTCGACCAGGAAAACAACCAATCAAGAACAACGATCTACTTCCAAGGAAACCAGGGAGACCGCCTAAACAAAAAACTACAACCGGTTAGTAGAATACCCAACAAGCTAATACATATATCAAAACTAAAATCTGGAATAACTTACTTTCTAACTTACTGACGGATACAATTCTATATATTATGTTTTTTGTAACAGCAACATCGGAAACAACAACTAATATTGAATGCGACCTATCTTTTAGACAGTCATGTAAAAGAAAGTCGGAAAGGCTTAAAGATAAAACAAGAAATGTTAGGAAAAAAAAGTTTTCCCATCACCGAGATAATCATACAAGTATAAATGATGGAGATGTCACACGACGACAATCATTTGTTGGTATATCAAACGGTAAAAAGAATACACTCTTTTCTCAAATGCACATACACGTATTGCTATATTCTAATTACTGATTACTTATATTTTGATAATTGATATATAAACAGATTATATCGACCATGGAGATGCTATTGTTGAATGTGAATCGTGCAATGCATTATTATGGAATCAAGAAAGCATGATAGGAAACACACATACAACAACGGAAAAATATTCCCTTTGTTGCGGAAGAGGAAAAGTAAAATTAGGAGATCAGGTGGAGCAACCGCCAAAACTGTTGATGGAGCTTAGTAACGGAGAACACCCAAAAAGCAGTATGTTTATTGACAACATCAGGCGATATAACTCTATGTTTGCATTCACATCTATTGGCGCCAAACAAGATATGTCAGTTACCGACGGCCGGGGACCGTATTGTTACCGAATACAAGGACAGAACTACCACAGAATGGGCACTTTGCTGCCGGAAAACGGAAAACCACCAAAGTTTGCCCAACAATATATTTATGATCAAGAGAACGAGATAAAGCACAGAATTGAAGGTGTCAGGTAACATATTTCCTCAAATAAATACATAAAAATTGTTGTTACACAACATTGTTGCTCTAAATACAAAATTCTTTCAAAAAAAATTAACGATTAAATAATAAAAAAAAAACGTTAACATATTTTGTTGAATTGCAAATAAAGCGACGAATCATCGGGAACAAGAAACAATGCCATTGACCACGAGCTAACAGTGGATTTACGTGACATGCTCAATGAAATCAACCCGTTAGTGTCCCAATTCAGAATGGCTGGTGAAATATTTGTCAAGGAAACAGACCAAAATAAATATAAGCTAAGACTAATCGGTACAAGGGAACGCGACGGAAGAGATTATAACCTCCCAACAGCAAACGAGGTAGCGGCTCTAATTGTAGGAGACTTTGACTCATCAACTCATCAGAGGGACATAATACTACACTGTCAAGAAGGAGGCCTGAAGAGAATCAGTGAGCTACACCCTTCGTATCTCGCACTCCAATATCCACTGTTGTTCCCTTATGCCGAGGATGGTTATCGGACAGACATATATCACTTTGGCGTAACCGACAAAACATCAACAGACAAGAGGACCAGAGTTACAATGAGAGAGTATTTTGCATACAGGTTGCAAGAAAGACCAAATATTTTCTCAATGGTTCTAAATGCTCGGAGGCTATGTCAACAGTTCATTGTAGACGCATACACAATGGTAGAAGCTGAAAGGATGCGCTACATTAAAAACCAAAACAAAGACCTAAGATCCGAAACATTCTCAAGATTAGCTAAATTGGCTGAAAATGAAAACTCAGGATTCAAGCTAAGAGGCAAAAAAGTCGTGCTTCCATCATCGTTTACAGGAAGTCCAAGATATATGATGCAAAACTATTTGGACGCAATGACGATTTGTAAGGCTTACGGTTACCCAGATCTGTTCATAACATTCACTTGCAACCCAAATTGGCCAGAGATTCAACGTTTTGTGGCTGAAAGGGGATTGAATGGAGACGACAGGCCTGACGCTATTACAAGAGTTTTTAAACAAAAGCTAGACACACTTATGAGGGAATTCAAAGACAAGCATTACTTTGGACATCTAAAAGCAGGTACAAAATTTTCAATATAGTATTACAAACACAACTAACATATAACTATTACTTAAGCGTATTCTAACGATTAAACAATCCCTTTGTTACAGCTGTTTACACTGTCGAATTCCAAAAGAGAGGACTTCCCCACGCACACATTTTGCTATTCTTAGAAGAAGACGATAAAATAACACAACCCTCACAGATCGACCGATTTATCTCAGCCGAAATACCAGACAAAAATGAAGACCCGGATTTGTATAAAATCGTTACGGATCACATGATGCATGGTCCGTGCGGACCAGATAATCCAAGTTGTCCCTGCACGGTGAAAAACAAGTGTACAAAAAAATTCCCAAAAGAGTTTAACGACAAAACTTTCATAGATGAGAGCGGCTATGCTATTTACAAACGAAGAAATGACGGCATCACAATTAAAAAAAACAGAAGTGAATTGCACAACGGTTATGTTGTACCATACAATCCGGGGTTGCTACGACGGTTCCAATCGCATATCAACGTTGAGTGGTGCAATCAGGTCGGCTCGATAAAATATTTGTTCAAGTACATTAATAAGGGGCCCGACAGATCAATGGTAGGGTTGGAAGAGGAAAACGTCGACGAAGTCAAAGAATACTACGACTGTAGGTATTTGTCGGCATGCGAAGCAGCATGGAGAATCTATGGATTTGATATACACTACAGGTTCCCACCCGTAGAAAGACTTCCGTTCCACTTAGAAGGAGAACAATCAGTAATATTTGAGGCCACCGAGAGCATTGATTTTGCGTTGGATAAAGCATCTGTCAACGAAACAAAGTTCGTCGCATGGATGGAATACAACAAGAAATACACAGACGGCCGACACCTTCTCTACCACGAGTTCCCAAAGCACTTCGTATGGAAGCAAGAAGAAAGAATATGGGTCAAAAGGCAAAAAGGAACAGCTCTTGGACGTGTACATCATGTACCACCTTCATATGGAGAATTCTTTTACTTACGTGTTCTGCTCAACAAGGTTAGGGGAGCTACAGATTGGAGTGATTTCAAAAAATTTGAAGACGTCATTTACCCAACATACAAAGACGCCTGTCAAGCACGCGGCCTCTTAGAAGACGACAAAGAATACATAGACGGCTTGATAGAAGCAAGCTACTGGGGCTCAGGTACTTACCTACGTAGATTTTATGTTATGCTACTTATGACAGACAGCATGTCAAGGCCAGAGGTTGTTTACGATAAGACATGGGAAGTGTTGGCCGCAGATGTAGAGAGTATTGAACGGAAGAAAAGGAAGGATCCAGGTATTACATTCATTTAATTAATAACCACATAAACTTAAAAAAAATATGATGCTTATAAACTTTATAAATTCGGAAAAAAAATAATTAAAATCAAAATATTACGGAGATAACAATAACCATGCATCCAATAAGGTAAACGGTTAAACATACATTAAATACCAACGGCTACTACTTAACAAATTTTATTCATTATGTACCAGATCTAATTCTTACAGACGAGGAGAGAAAGAATATATGCCTAACGTATATCGAGCACATGCTACTCTGTAACAACAAAAGCTTGAAACAAATCCCAAACATGCCCTTCCCACATGAAATGATGACAATGGGTGATTTCAATAGACTGGTGTATGATGAGCAGAAATACGACAAACAAACGTTACAAAAACAACATCGCACCATGTATACGTCACTCACAGAAGAACAGAAAAACATACACAAAACAGTCATGAAAGCCGTTCAACGAGACGAAGGCGGAATGTTCTTTGTTTATGGGTACGGAGGGACAGGTAAGACATATCTTTACAAAACATTATCAGCCGCATTAAGATCACAAGGTGAAATAGTGTTAAACGTTGCTTCAAGTGGTATCGCATCTCTTTTGTTAGAAGGCGGAAGAACAGCCCATTCAAGGTTCGCAATTCCTATAAACGTGGTCGACGACTCGATATGTAATATTCCAGGGGATAGTGACTTGGCTGAGTTAATACGAATGTGTAGCCTCATAATCTGGGATGAAGCACCAATGACACACAGACACTGTTACGAAGCATTTGATAGAACATTGAGAGACATTTGCAGGACAGAAACATTAGAACCATCAAAACAAGTTTTTGGTGGAAAAGTAGTCCTATTTGGTGGAGATTTCCGGCAAATTCTTCCGGTCGTTACAAATGGCTCAAGGCATGATGTGGTACATGCGTCAATAAACGCGTCGTATTTGTGGCAACATTGCAACGTCATGAAGTTGACTGTAAACATGAGGCTAAAAAAGGGGAAAAACAACACGGAAAAAAAAGAAATCCAGGATTTCGCAGATTGGATATTGGACATTGGCGATGGGAAAAACGAAGGAAAAAATGACGGAGAATCAACAGTGAAATTTCCAGATCACATGCTGATCCCAGATTCAGAGGATCACGTAGGAAAAATTATAGAGGAAATATACCCGGATCTTAAACAAAACCTTTATAAAGACAATTTCTTCCAAGAGAAATGCATTCTTGCGCCGACTCATGACCTTGTGGACATGATAAACGATCGCATGCTGCAACTTCTAGATGGAGAAGAAAAAACATACGACAGCTCAGACTCGGTAGGTGTTATTGATATGGACGGAGATTTTAACGAGGCACTTTACACAGACGATTTCCTTAATAGCATCAAAATACCTGGTCTCCCTCAACATACTCTAAAATTAAAAATAGGCGCTCCGATAATGTGCATGAGAAACATAGACCAAAGAAGCGGTTTATGCAACGGGACAAGGTTGCAAGTCATGAGGATGGGTGTTAATATAATCGAGGCAAGGATTATTTCAGGCGGCAATGTAGGGATGCTTTGCGCAATACCAAGGATGGTCTTGAGCCCCACTGATAATAAGATGCCATTCAAATTTAATCGAAGGCAATTCCCAATTGCATTGTGCTTTGCAATGACCATCAACAAAAGCCAAGGACAGACTCTAACAAAGGTGGGTTTGTTTCTTCAAAGACCAGTATTCTCTCACGGACAACTATACGTCGCAGTATCAAGAGTCACAACCAAAGAAGGACTAAAGATTTTATGTTGCGATGAAGAAGGAAAGTACACAACATCAACCACAAACGTAGTCTACAAAGAAGCATTGTATAGAATTTAATAAAAGAAACACCCCTTTTCAACATTACAAAGTTTACTACATTAATCAAAGTAATATTTCGTATGTCTCTTATATTTCAATGTCTATATTAGTATACATATATGAACAAAAACAAAATTTAAAAGTAACATAACACACTTAAACCATATTGATAATGTACATGACTATCATGCATTTTAGTTACGTAAGCTAAATATACTTACACTTTCGTAATCAAATAACAAAAACCCAATAAAATAAGCAAATTCCAACTAAATTTAAAACAATAATTGAACAATTACAAAACATCATAATCAATCCCAAAATAGAAAACACATTAGCTATACAAACATCTTCCAAACAAGACACGCAAAAGAACTATCCGAGACATACATACATTACTAAATTACCTACAGATATAAGTATAATAAATATAACAAAGATGCAATACCATAAGTTTAATAAATAAAACAAAGATGCAATACCAGATAATTAGCATCTTCATTGCCACCACATCTAAATCTTCAATCATGTCCATAAAAATGAACCTAATAAATTTGAGACTAATCAGTTAACTGCACAAACACATATACAATGTTAATAACATATTCATACCATCGTTTAACATAAATTAAATTTAAACAACATCTTTATTCTAAATAGTTGCAAATCCTAATAAAATGTCAATTATGAAATATTCCAAACAAACATCGTCATAGATGATTCATTACACACCAAAATTAGCAAACGAATACTACGTTGCTTTAAACATGCAGTCATAATCCTAATAGATGTCTTACCATTACATGTTCATAGTGCTAAACATAATATGTTAAATTAAATTCTTTTTAACGACACAATTAACAATAACATTAGCAACCTAACAAACATGGAATACTGCAACTTGAATTTCTTCCCCTTCAACAATTTGACCAATTGTATTGATCAGCTTGAATCGCATCATTTTAGGGTGATTGAAACCACATCTTTCTCCAAACTTCCTCCAGTTGCCTGTTAACTTTACATGGTTTATCCTTCCTGGTCTACTACGGTCTCGGATGACTTTAACATTAAATGTAACCATCTGATGGTTGTGCACAAGTAAAGCCTTCCCGTATGTGTGCATCAGATGATCTTCACAATAATCTGTTGGTACGGTCTGTAGTAAATTAATGATTATATAACTACGTTAGAATGAAATTTAAAAAGCAAATTATTACAAACTACGCCACAATTAGTATACGACTATTTATCTACGTACTTACCAAATGGTAGAATTCAGTAACGGTACCATCCAGCTCGACGTAAAAAACATCGTTCTCATTGTTATGGCTGTTATGACCTTTCCAGCAACATATGTGTTTTGCTCTCTTATCTGTAATTTAAGTTCAAAAATAAGTAAGTGCTTATTATAATTAATATAATAATGATATAGCTAATCAAACAACAATATGAATATACAAATATTATATACCTTGGATGGCATAAGGTGCTATTGCACGCGGTGGAATTCTAAGCATTGTTGGTAAAACTACTTCTTCATGCATGCACCTACCATTGTTGAAGAATAACGCCAAATTCAATTTGTTATCACCCAAATTTGTAAACACCATCAACTGTCCATCGGCAATTTCCAAATCGGTAACGAGTCGCTCCCATCCATTGCCAAACAACCTGTTGGACCTAACAACACTTTCCATGTTCAGTTGAACCCTTTCATGATTCACCCTGAACCTCAAACCATTTGCATAAATTTTAAATACACTTTTCCAAATGTTTTGCAGAAAATCTCCAGGTAAGATCTGCATCACGGAAAAAATATATTACCTAACAAAGTAAATCTCCCGTAAAAACCAACTAACATAATACAAAATAACTTGCTGACCAATACTATAACAAACAATTAAAGAAAAAGGGGGGCCTAACAAATACTAAAATTACTTCAACAAATACAATTATAAAGAATAATAAACAAACACAAACCCCCCCTAAACAAATGCACCATATACTAACAAAACAAAAACAAAAAANTCATGATTCACCCTGAACCTCAAACCATTTGCATAAATTTTAAATACATTTTTCCAAATGTTTTGCAGAAAATCTCCAGGTAAGATCTGCATCACGGAAAAAATATATTACCTAACAAAGTAAATCTCCCGTAAAAACCAACTAACATAATACAAAAGAACTTGCTGACCAATACTATAACAAACAATTAAACAAAAAGGGGGTCCAAACCAATACTAAAATTACTTCAACAAATACAATTAAAAAGAATAATAAACAAACACAAACCCCCCCCAAACAAATGCACCATATACTAAAAAAAAAAAAAAAAAAAAAAAAAAAAAAAAAAAAAAAAAAAAAAAAAACAAACACGTATAATATACTAAGATTAAAATATGTATTTTAAAATAGAATCTAATGAATTAAATACCTGTCCACCATGTGTACACCTAACCAAACACCTAGACAGTCTGTTCCCCACATCGCGTCTTTCATAACCAGGACCTTCAACTCCAAAATCAGTATACCCTGTTACGTAAAAAGTGGTTTCAGCCTCCTTAACAAAGTGCAACGTCGTAACATGTGGAGGAACATTATCTTCAATGAATCTACCCCACTCATCGCCATACAACTTAATTTCATTTCCATCAACCATTAGTAAGCATATGTATCGTTGCCTGTTGTTGCCAATGAGAAAAACGTATCTTTCCCCATTATAAAAAAACTCATTGAAAACCCGTGGTAAAATCTGCACACGATTCAACACAAATTCTTAGCATACTTTGCTATATAAATATAACGCTTGTCTTACACATACAAGATAATAATCGTATAAAAAAAAATAAATAAATAAATAAAAAATAAAAAAAAATAAAAAATAAAAAAAATATATATATATATATAAAATATACATGTTTACTACTATGTATCTCATACCTGATAAGTTGGGTTGTTATCTCCGTCTAACGGAAAAAGAAATTGTTGATCCATTTGTTTGCTTATACGTTATTTGCACCTGTAAAATAAACTAAATCATTGTAATAGACCGCATGTAATCACGCATTTAACAAACACATTTTATGTTTTTTATAATGATTAACAATATTGAAAAAAACAAAATGTAAATTCATACACCACCGGATGTGTTCACAATCCAAATATTCAAAACAAAAAATTATTAAACAAAATCATATAATAATGTGTCACAGATTTAGCCATACATGAAACGTCAACTAAATAAACAAATGAAAAATATAAAAACAACTAATACATACCATCTCCCCAAAAAAACATTATGGAATCCTGATGAAAGTTTTAATCAACTACTTATGAAAAATGGCTTAAAAATAAGCACAAAAATAAGCTGTAAAGGGAAAAAAAAAAGGGAATAAGCATAAAGACTACCTAAGGCTCTTTCAAAAACAGCAAAAAAGAAAAAAAATTAACTAAAATTGTTCTATCTAAAACTAATTGAAAAGTGGTCAAAACTGGGTACAGGGGATAAAAAGGTTCACATAAGCAAATTTCAACTTAAATTTCAATAGCCAAAACCAATGATTAATCCTAAATAACCTATAAGGGACAAAAATAAGCAATAAAAAAGAATTAATAAGCACTAATAAAACATATTAATCCAAAAGTTACTGAGTGAAAACAGGACCAAAAGGGAACTTAAGCTATCTAAATAAGCATGAAGACGAAAACCTAAATACTAAATAAGCTCAAACAGTTATACTTAACCCAGGAAAATACTCCTAAAATTACTTTGGGTAATATTGAATCAAGTTTAACCAAACAAAAAGCACAATATAATATGACAAATAAGCATGTATGTGAACTTTTAAAAGATCACTGAACACAGTCCTGGAGTCGTGACTTTGGCCAAGGATTTAGTGAAGTAAAATGCTAATTTATAAAAAAAAACTGTATATAGTTGGAGATAAACAACAAAAGGATAACTAGAAAAAAAATTCAGGGCATTAGGACAAGTAATAAGGCTGCAAATTGAAAAAAAAAAAGGCCAAGATGGTACAGCTTGTAATATGGGTGAGTTTGGGTATTTTTCTAATTAAACTAATGATACCACATGTTGAATTGACTCTATATCCTATTATGAGCAAGATTAAACAAAAAACAACAACAATGATGTCCTAAAACATATTCTACCATATCTATTTTATGAAAACAGCTATGAATTAAAAAATTTGGAAAAACTAATAAAAACTTTTAAGGCTTTAAGAAAATGAAAAACTTCAATTTAAAAGTAATAAGAACAAGATACTAAACCTCACTAAAATAAAAGAAACGGCGCCAAACAGTTTTATGCTAAAAATTAAGGTAGTGCCAAACACCCCTTTATTTCAAATCAGTTTTGAGATGAAGTTGAAAAACTCTATTATAAACACATAACTATGGAATTTTACTTTTAAACTAAAAAGCTATCAAAGTAAAAGTCTGAATGGTCGATAAGCTTATTTAAGCAATTTATTAGCTTACTGCATTTGATATAGCTAATACTCAATTTTAGTTTTAAAGATACAGACAACCAAAGTTAAGCAAACTACGCTAATCAACTTACTTAAGCGGTTTTGGACCACCATAAGCTGTGTACAACCTTATTCACGAATCTTATCCACTTATTATGTTTCAAAATGCAATAAGCTAACCTTATCTGCTTATTTAACTTATTTCCTATAAGCTCATCCACTACGTTTTTAGCTTACTTTGCAACCAATAGTGCTAAATTACAATTTCAACATTACCAAAGCTCGATGCCACCTAACCATACGCAAATACTATTCACTCAATCGTGTTTCCACAATACATATGTTAATAACATATTCAATACAACTAACTAAAACTACTCATATAACCATAATCATGCATTCAACTAAACAAAAGAACAATAACTCAACAATATTCAAAACACAAAACAAACACCTTATAATACACCGAATAAGCAGCCAATAAACTGACTTAATCTGTTTTGGACCAGTAAAAGCTGTGAAAAAACTTATATAAGCATCTATCGCCTTATTGTGTTCTCAAAACGCAATACTAAATTGACACTTGAAAAATTAGGATAAAAATTGTAACTAAGAACATCATACACACAAACAACAAACAAAATAAACATAAATACTTCAACAACATAAAGAAAAGCAAAACAAATCAAACAAAACAGAAAACAAAAAAAAAATATGTAAAACAAAAAATAAAAAAAAAAACAAATCTCAACAACATCAAACCCAATATAGGATTAACAACAACAACGACCACACTTATCACATAAAAACAAATCATATTGAACAATAATAATTAACAACATGTTTAAAATTATACTAATCAAAAACCACATGCAAATAAACATCACTACTTATCCAAGGTAAAGAGATGATACCCAATAATATTTAGTAGATGAAACAAAGCATCGAATTAAACGCACAAAAAAAACAAATAAATAAAAAAAATAATAAACAGATGGTTATATGTAATGAGTATTAACATTACATAAGAATGGATAACGGTAAAAAAAAAAATAAATAAATAAACTCACCGGAATCGATCAACAAAATAGGGAGTGATGCATCGGAAGAAAAGAAAAAAGAAAGATAATGAAAAGATGAATTGTGTGAGATTCGGTCCATAGCTTATAAGGAAAGGAAAAAGATAAAGACAAGTGGGAAATTTATTGGTCTGAATATAAATCATTGCATTGTATCAACATGACGGCTCAATATCTTTTGCATGCAACGAAAAAAAAACACAATCTATTGTAGACGGTGATACTGTATACAGTTAAATAATCCCTCAGTCCCTAAATAAATCTCACCTATTGCCTTTTAAAGTCTTACTTATTCAACTATTACATTAAATATTTTTACAAAATTTTAACAATAATTGATGCAAAATAAATGAATGGATTGAATATTATATGTATTTTAATTTGGTACAAATTTTATAAACTATTATATAATATAACTAAAAAAAATTACAGTCAAAATGAACAAAAAATACTTCAAAGGTCAAACATGAACAATTATTAACAAACGGTCGGAGTTATAGATATTCTTCTAAAAAAATTATATTAATCATACATTCATACACAGGACTTAAACGTTTTTTATTACAAACACAAATAAAAAAAAAAAATTTTAAGGGGGACGATATAGAAAACACTTACGTCGTGGAAAAATCATAGGCAAAGATACGATCTCTCAAGACTCCCTAACTATTGAAAATGTTGAACATGTAGATAACTTAACATATAACTTGCTTAATATAGGTCAAATATGTGACAATAAGTGTAGGGTTACCTTTACCGATAAGAATAGTGTAATCATAAAGGATGATAAAGTTATAGGTAGAGGAATTAGGAAAGGCGGCGTATATGTGATGAAACTAGGAGATAAATTGGAAGATAGGATATGCCTAGCAACCTTAGACGAAAACTCCACTTTGTGGCATAGGAGATTAGGTCATGCAAACATGC
Source organism: Artemisia annua (assembly GCA_014162995.1). Lineage (NCBI taxonomy): Eukaryota > Viridiplantae > Streptophyta > Magnoliopsida > Asterales > Asteraceae > Artemisia > Artemisia annua. The sequence continues at coordinate 17,931 of LBNU01034579.1, forward strand.
AACAAATACAATCGTTAGTGTCTAAGGAACTAGTTAGAAACTTGCCTAGCCTAAAATATAATCAACACTTTTGCGATGCCTGTAAAATAGGAAAACAAGCACATGCTAGTCATAAAGCTAAGAATATAGTATCCACCACTAGATGCTTAGAACTACTTCATATGGACCCCTTCGGTCCATCCGCGTTGCGGAGCTACGGTGGCAATCGTTACACCTTAGTTATAGTAGATGACTATTCACGATACACGTGGACTAGGTTCCTAAGCGATAAAACCGAAGCCTTTGAAAAATTTGAGACATTTAGTAAAATGATACAAAATAAGCTAGGATGCTCTATAGTTTCAATTAGGACGGACCATGGTAGGGAATTTGATAACGAAGTACAATTCGGAAAATATTGTGATTTAAATGGAATATCTCACAACTTTTCCGCCCCACGAACACCTCAATCAAATGGAGTAGTAGAAAGGAAAAATATGACTTTACAAGAAATGATTAGAACTATGTTAAACGAACAATCTATCCCACAAAAATTTTGGTGTAATGTCGTAGATACTTCAACATATATACTTAATAGGGTGTCTATTAAACGAATACTAGGAAAAACTCCTTATGAGTTACTAAGAAGTAGAAAACCAAACATAGGCTACTTTAAGTATTCGGAAGTAAATGTTTCATTGTTAACACTAAGGATTATCTTACTAAGTTCGACCCTAAGTCATATAAAGGAATTTTTCTAGGATACTCGCAAAATAGTAAAGCATATATAGTCCTAAATAAACATACTATGAAAGTAGAAGAATCATTAAACGTAACCTTCGATGAAACTCCTCCACCACCTAAGACATTACCCTTAGAAGATGATGATGTTATAGAGGAAGAAGCTATTGAGGTTAGTAAAACAAAACCCTTAGGAAATGATATTGAAGAAGAAAATTTAGAAGAAAACGAAGTTATAAATATTAAGGAATCTAGGTCACACCCATTAGACAACATCATAGGTCACCTAAACCAACGAACGCTTAGATCACAAGCGCAAGACAAAAATAACTTCTTTTGTTTTGTGTCGACAATAGAGCCTAAGAATATAAATGAAGCCTTTAAGGATGAAAGTTGGATTATGGCTATGCAAGAAGAATTAAATCAATTCAAAACAAATGATGTTTGGGAACTAGTCCCAAATCCTAGGAATGTGACCATAATAGGAACTAAGTGGGTATTTAGGAATAAATTAGATGAGAATGGAATAGTAACTAGGAACAAAGCTAGGTTAGTCGCCCAAGGTTATAATCAACAAGAAGGAATTGATTATGACGAAACCTATGCCCCCGTAGCTAGATTAGAATCCATTAGAATTCTTTTAGCTTATGCCTGCGCCCTAGACTTTAGGTTATACCAAATGGATGTGAAGAGTGCATTCCTTAACGGTTTTATCAATGAGGAGGTATATGTGGCACAACCTCCAGGATTCATTGACTTCGCAAAACCTGATTATGTTTATAAACTAAAGAAAGCTTTATATGGTCTTAAGCAAGCTCCAAAGGTTTGGTATGATAGACTAAAGGCATTCTTGGTTAAACATAATTATTCCATGGGAATGGTAGACAACACTCTCTTCACTAAAAGAAGTGACCCACATATTATCATTGTTCAACTATATGTCGATGACATTATATTTGGCTCAACTTGTCAAGAAATGTGTGATGAATTTGCCAAAATCATGCATGATGAGTTTGAGGTGAGTATTATGGGAGAATTAAACTTCTTCTTAGGACTACAAATAAAACAATTAGAAGATGGAATATTCTTTAACCAATCTAAGTACATTAAGGAAATGCTTAAGAAATTTGGCCTAGAAGACTCTAAACCACTTAAGACACCTATGTCTACGGAAGTTAAACTCACAAGAGATGAAGAGGGTGAGTCCGTAGATAATACTAAGTGTAGAGGAATGATAGGAAGTTTACTATACTTAATGGCAAGTAGACCCGATATCATGTATNAACTTCTTCTTAGGACTACAAATAAAACAATTAGAAGATGGAATATTCTTTAACCAATCTAAGTACATTAAGGAAATGCTTAAGAAATTTGGCCTAGAAGACTCTAAACCACTTAAGACACCTATGTCTACGGAAGTTAAACTCACAAGAGATGAAGAGGGTGAGTCCGTAGATAATACTAAGTGTAGAGGAATGATAGGAAGTTTACTATACTTAATGGCAAGTAGACCCGATATCATGTATAGTGTTTGCCTTTGTGCTTGCTTTCAAGAGGATCCCAAAACCTCTCACCTAGAAGCGGTTAAGCGTATCTTCCGATACATTAAAGGCACTATACACTTAGGATTATGGCATCCTAAGGGATCCGGCATAGAAACCATTGTCTATGCGGATTCGGATCATGCGGGAGACTACGTAGATAGAAAAAGCACTAGCGGTATTTGCACGTTTATGGGATGTTGTTTAACATCTTGGTTTTCGAAGAAGCAAACCGCTCTTGCCATTTCTACCACCGAAGCCGAATACGTAAGCGCTGGAAAGGCATGTCAACAAGCACTATGGATGAAACAAGCTCTCGTAGACTATGGCATTAGGTTAGAAAATATCCCTATTATGTGTGATAACAAAGGAGCTATAGACTTAAGTAAGAATCCCGTTCAACACTCTAGGACTAAACATATAGAAATACACCATCACTTCCTTAGGGATAATGTACAAAAAGGAAACATTACAATAGAAAAGGTAGCTTCGGAAGATAACATTGCCGACATATTCACTAAGCCCCTTAAGCGTGAATTATTTAACCACTTGCGTAGAGAAAGGTCTCCGGTAGTCGCTTTTGGCATTTTCACCTAAACACAACAACAATACAAAAGACCAAAATAAATATAAAGAAAAATAAACATGTATGTATTGTTAAGACGTATGTTGGAACATAAACATACTTCGACTCTAAGAAGATAAACCTAAGAAGTAGTTTACTATATTCCTTATTTTTATTTTTAACTCGTTCTAGATACATTTTACAATGTTTAACAAGTAGTTATGGACAAATCCAAACACCCTTTTAAACATCCTAATATATCATGAAATTTACTAGATTTACATTGGATTGTAAAACTAGTCATTTCTTACGAGTTTCTTATGCATGTGATTTGTTTTCGAAAAAGATGTTTTGCATTTTGACTCAAAAATATCATTTTTCTTGTTAAACCAAACGCTTCCTTAACTAGACACTAATACTACTAGTATGTCAATATATATATGAATTATATATCTTGACAACTCCGGATTACTAGTTTTTGGTTTATAAATTCGACAACGTTTTACAAAAATTATAACGACTTAATTTTTACATCATTTGGACATAATCCAAACACCCTCTTATCGTTTACAAAAATATTTTTACTTAGTCGAAACATATAGTTTCATGTTTTGCAAGTTATAAAAACATAATGTGATTAGTTTTAACATGTTTTTATAGCATTATTCAACAATGTGTTAACCAAAAAATTTTGAAAAGAGGTGTATGAAATTTTTCAAAAATTTTCGACATGAGGGTTTGTAATTATTGATTTCTAGTTGTTAATTAAGCATCCTAATCCTGAGGGAAGCATTTAGTTAAGGAAATCCTAGACCTAATTCGAAGGAAACCATGAATTTGAAAAATTTATTAAAACATGCATAATCTTTAATTTGACCAAATTAGATGGAATTAGATGAAATGTGTTATGAAAAACTTACAATATGTAATGGTAATCGTGTTAGATGAATTTGCTCTTNAACAAGCACTATGGATGAAACAAGCTCTCGTAGACTATGGCATTAGGTTAGAAAATATCCCTATTATGTGTGATAACAAAGGAGCTATAGACTTAAGTAAGAATCCCGTTCAACACTCTAGGACTAAACATATAGAAATACACCATCACTTCCTTAGGGATAATGTACAAAAAGGAAACATTACAATAGAAAAGGTAGCTTCGGAAGATAACATTGCCGACATATTCACTAAGCCCCTTAAGCGTGAATTATTTAACCACTTGCGTTTAGGATTAGGAATGATGGAACAAATTGATTGAATTTTCTTGAAAAATCAATTCTTTCTGAATTTTTCAAAATTCTGGACACTTTTTAGTGTCAGATGGGCGGACCCCTTAAATATATAAGGGCGCCCCCCTTAAAATTAAGGGGGCCTGCCTCTATTAAGGGGGTCGGCCATCTGATGGTAAAAAGTTTCCTTGTTTTCTTTCTTTCTTCTCAAATCTAAGTTTAGGATTCTGTTTTGCACAAAATCAGGAATTGAGATATTTTGTTTGCATAATTATACTTTCAATAAAAACCTCAATTCTTTTTCAAAACATTCTCACGATTAGGAAAACTCATTGTTGAATGATGATAAAAACGTTTTTCTAAAATCATGCATAATAGTCTTACTCTTGTTATCTATAAGTATATAATCTAATGTATACTTATATATAACATTTAGAAGTAAGCAAATTTAATTCAAGGAGACTAAAGATTGTTTCTTAGGATTATTTGTTTTTCATAGAAGTCGAAGCAATCTTTACTCCACATTTGTTTCATTTAGGCACACACTAGAACAAAATCAAGAACTTCACGGTCGCATTTGTTCCATCACTAGTTAGCCACTAATAGGTGCCTTCACTTAAGATTAGTTGCTTTAGGTAACATTTTTTGCTTAATTGCTTATTAGCTTTATATGCAAGCTTAATTATGTCTATTTGCTTGCATGTATGCTTTTCATGAAAATTAAACTATGAAAATGCTTTCCTAGTTGCTTAAAGAGTTGGTCTTGCCCAAAACCAAACCCCAAAACAAATATCTTTCTGGAAAAACTTTACCAAAAACACATTCCTGGCAACCTAGGTCCTCAGAATAGGGCGGCCCCCTTAAATCAAAGGGGCGGTCCCCTTAAAATTAAGGGGACCGGCCAGCAATTAAGGGGGCCGGCCATCTGCTGGACGAGGGTTGCTGTTTGCTTTCTGCTTTTTAGCCCATTCCACCCTATTTTGATTCCTCATTTCCCTGAATTCACAAACACATTTTGTCCCTCAAATCCTACACATATATTCCTTCCATAAACACAAAATCACCACACTATAAATACCTTTCATCATCATAAACCTCCACTCACTCCATCATGACTACTCCCAACAAATCAAAGTCAAAAGCCTCAAGGCTTGCAAGGATGGGTGAAAAATCCACTTGGAAGAGAAAAACAAGCCCTCATAACCATGCCATCACATCAAATGGAGTCGAACAACAACCAACACCTCCAACCACTTACTTCCCAAACTTCAATCCAAATCCACAAGGTCATTCCTTTGAGCCTTATTGCAAACCATACAATCCGGGTCAATCCTCTACCATACCCTCATTCAACTATAATGATCCATACAATTATGGTCAATCATCCAACTACACCTCAAATAACTTCCCATCCACCTACACAACACCAACTCAACCACATCAACCAAATAAACCATTCCAAAATGCCACTGAAGAGCAAAAATTCCGTGAAGATCTCATTGTCATTCGTGATCTTCGTGATCTCAATGCTATGCATCTTGCACAACGCAACTTGGACAAACCTCCCTCATCTCCATATTCAAATTGTTTACCTCACCCACTCAATTTGGATCAAGTCACCAACCACACCTACTATTGTCCTTGTTGTTACTTCCTACAAAAACAAATTCTTGACTTGAGTCAAGATATTTCATGGATTGAATATCTCCTAACTCGACCTCATCCAATACCTCCTCTAGCTCGATACAATATCAATCCCTTCACTCCATATCAACCACCATCAAACCATTGAAAGCAACCGCTATGACTCCTCAATAAATTCACCAAACACCCTTTTGTTACCTAAGCAAGACCAAGAAACCTCATGATGGCAACTTAGTACTTTCTTAGTGTAGTTTACTAAGAAAAGCATATATGTATGCTCATGTACTAGAGATTATGTTTTTAGCATAATCTATTTTAATAAATTTATTAATGAATGTTTTGTTATTGCCAATATTTTTTACTTAATTGTCTTGCTTTTACCATGTATTTTATTTATTATGCTTTGCTTTATTTGTATGCATTCTATATATATATATATATATATATATATATATATATATATATATATATATATATATATATATATATATATATATATATATATATATATATATATATACTAGATTTCGAAGCCCGCCCGATGGGCGGGCATGCTTTGTAATTTACATTTTAGTTTAGTTATGTACGGATATCAGTGATCTTTTACAGTTATAAGTTATGTATTAATAAGGAGACATTCATGACTTATAATTATTTTCTTGATGGTATTAGCCAATTTTAATTCATGTTTAAGAACGGGGAGGTTAATTAAATTTGTTATGATATTAGTTTACGTTAAATATTTTCAAAATTGTATGTATTTTTTCGTACATTACGGTGCCAAATGCATGTGTTGCGTTCAAAATATAACTATATTTGTTGTTGCAATATTTAGTCTAAGTTGTTGTATTATACATTTTAATTCTTATTGTTTTTTTTTATTTTTTATTTATTTTTTTTTAATTTTTTTTTTAAGAATATAAGTTTTTGGCATCTGTCATGGCTTCCATATCATTACTTCTTTATCGTTTCATATGCAAAGATGTCTGCAGGAAACTGGAAGGGTGGAAAATAGTATTCAAAGATAATAAAGTGTTTTGATATTTCAAATTGGAGAATGAAAAGGAATAGCATGAACCGGTATTTAAAACCATAAATTGGAAGTTCAGAAGTCTGCATTTAATTTGCTGTATATATCAGGATATTTGTATTTTCAAAATTTATTTGGATATCTTGTGAATAAATAGATTTCGTATAAGTTATATAAATACGTTTTTTTCCGCATATGAGTACCACTCTTGAACCAAAATCATACATATATAAAAGCCAATGTGTAAATTCAAAATCATAAAACAAATGTGAAGGTCGTCCAAAATGTGTTTTCTATATCATGCTTCAACAACCCACAAAGCAACACCACATGCTACGTAAATGTGTTTTTTTAAATCATACCATGAAAACTCCTTTTCAATCTTGCTTCAGCAACCCAAAAAACAGCACCACAAGCGACACATGTAACAGTGAAATCTCGATGATCAAGGTATTCTGAAAAAGAATATTCAATGTGGTTAGTATTTGGTGGAATAACTATAAGTTAGAAGTAACAACGGCTATCTAAACACATATAACAAATATTTGAGATCAATTTTATAACCAAACTATTAATGACAAAAATAAATGCTAAATATTGACTAAGTGTAGAATGGAACAAAGACATCTTGTATAAAATGCTCGCACTCTATATAAGCTATCTTATTATGTTAACTGTCTAATGTCCATTAATCTATTTAATAAAATAAAAAATATCATATAATTTTCTTTGGTAAGATTGTCTACAACTACTATGGTTGTCTAAAGTGCATCGTCTAAGCTACACATTAGCATGTTTAATATGTGAGCCTTATATCTAATAATAATGCATCATCTAGGCTACACATTATTATTATGCTCACTGTAAATACTTGATCAATGACAACATACTTAATGGCATATCTCGTATATAATTTCACCCTTCTCATTGCACAAGTGACAAACACTTTGTGTGAGTGTATTGCATAAATGAACATACTTATCTTATAATACAATGACCGATCATTTGCTACTGTTCATAAAAATGCTTCAAATGGGCCCTGAACACTAACTCATATATGAGCTCATTCAATGTCTGCCAAGACGATCAACCTTCAGCCATAGCTTTCTTTGCAGCCGCACCAACCTCCTTAAACTTCTTCCTCACCTCTTTCCCCTTTTCTTCATCCATCAACTCCTTAATCATCTTCTTTAACCCTTCCAACTTCACAAACCCTTTCACTGACCTATCACATGTTTCCACCCTTAATCTGATCTTAATCTCTTCCACCACCATCCTGGTATTGAGAGGTTGCTCAACTATCATCGGCCATGCTAGTATCGGTACCTCTGAACATATGTTTTCTAAGAATGAGTTCCAACCACATTGGCGTAAAAAACCTTTCACACTCTCGTGCTTTAGTATATCACTTTGGTTCACCCATTTTGTTACAATGATCCCTCGTTCTCCCACTTTCTCTCCAAGCTCGTTAAGAACACTTGTCTCTGGCTTCCTCACCACCCATAAGAAATTCACTTCAGATTCTTGCAAACCCTCTGCTATGGCTTCCATATATGTCATCAGGGTCCGTTATTTCAGACGGTTTCCAAAGGTCTATTAAAGAGGACAACATTGACAGCATGACTCATGTCTGGTATCAAAAATTAATACTACGTAGCTGATTTGTAAGATAATCTCAGCAAACCGCCATCATTCCATAAGTACTTACTTCCTCCGTCCCAAATTTATTGTCCAGTATTGACTTTTTTAGTATTTTTTCTTCAACTTTGACCTTAAATATTTTTGTGGGTGTTATATAATATTTGATGCAAAATATATAAATGGATTGAGTTTTAAGTCTACTTTTCAATGGTATAATTTTTCATCAAGTATTATATAATAAAAAAAATATATTTGTGGTCAAAGTTGAACCATTTTGACTTTGAAAATTCAAAGTGGACAATAATTTTGGGACGGAGGGAGTATTTTTTAACATGCAGAAAAAAAAGCAATCCCAAACCCCCCCCCCCCCCCCCCCCTCATTAACTGAATTCCAAAAAGTTAAATATTTACACCACGATTCTGAAAAGAACGAAAATTCATATAAGAACAATGCATCAGTTAAAGACCAACCTTTTAGATTTATAGAGAGCCGAAAAAGATAAAACCGCAAGTGTGTTGTTTGGATTCGCACTTTCAATATAAGTATTATGACTTGAATGCTTTATATTAGGGAAGAATGTGGTAAATTTGCATTCATCTCAATAATCAACAACTCGACTCTAGATAGTCAGAATGTGCTTAAAGTTTACAGATGGGTATACATTTATCTCAAGAATCAGTTTCCTTATCCTCTAAATCCTAAGACACATCATATAAAAGATAATAATTTCAGCGACAAAACCATGTTTTAGATGTATATTTCTCGACATATTTCAGCAACTAAGCAACCCTTTAAGATCCAGTTTGCTGCATAAAACTTTTGAAACCAAACAGCCATTTTAAGAACAGCTTTTATGCATAAAACTCAGCAACCAAACAGCCTAAAATTCTACATAAAATGACCTCAAAATTCTGGAAAAAAAACTACCAAAATAGTAGCTGGTCCAAGTAGTCGTGCAATTTCAGTCACACTTTCATATACAAACTTTACACAATCACATTATAACCATCTAAATCGGGATATCTTTCAGAGAACATCTCAAGAATCAACTTAGAGCCATACTAAAAAAAAGCTTAAATTCCAAACTGTCTTTGCAATCCAAGGGTGTATAAACAAAAAATTAGAGCCATACTCATATTAGGCCAAGAGTTAACATGCAATCGTAATGATTATACCTAAGCTATTGTTTTGTAGATAAATGATTATACCTCAAGATGTTGGCTAAATAAACTCAAATGAAAAATAAAGCTTGCTCTTTTTTGTAACCACACAGCCTAAAACATTTCTCTAACGTGCAATGATTACCTCTTTCGACATGACCTTGTATTGACCATTACCCAACACGCCCCATTTTAGCACCTCAAACTATAAATGGTAGATACAATGAGTAACCCAATATATTCCTAAATGCATATTTATAAACCAATAATGACAATCAAATTGTGTATCCCTAAATGCATATTTAAAAACTGGATTTGTTACATGAGGTGGCATCCCATCACCATATTTTTCATATTTGTTTGAGCATTCTTGCAATCAAAGTATCCACAATGATATATATACATGTAAAGTTATTGTCGCAAAGCGAACCATAATAAAGTCACAAATCTAACCGAATAAGCTTCTGAATATTAAATCATTATTTACCTCCTCACTTAGAAAGTTGAGGTTCTCCCTATGTTACCGTAGCAAAGCCATTTGCTGATTTGAGAGTTGACTAACAGCTTATGAATCACCTATTGGCAAGTATAAATATGTATACACTTATAAGTGATTAATTAAGAAAGAATAAGAAAACGCAAAAGATGTAATAATCAGGGGACTAAACTAAATATAAAAACTGCATGGCGTGAGAGTCTGGTGGCAAGCCGAGCTTCACATTGAGTGACTCACTCTGAAGTATTACTCCCCCTATACCCTCATGGATAACAAATATCTAATAGTATATTTTAATCTGAATAGTATGGTGCTTGATGACTTACGGTTAAGTATTGCCAAAACTTCTTTGATTTTTCCTACTAACTTCTCCTTGGTGTAATTGAAGCTCTCATGTTGTGGTGCATACGATACTTTAAGACTATTTCCAATGAAACCTGATTCATCCAACTTCCTCTTTGAAAACAAATAAATACATATGTTCAACGTATAAATGTTTATGGGCAAATACTAATAATACAGATTAGACGCACAACAACGGCAACTTCATTCTTGCACTCACGTTACAACACTCTGGTCCTTTCATTTTTGAAATTAACTAACCAAAGATCCTTCTTCATTCCCAGTGGCTCAATATTTTAATTATCTGCAGCAGCCTTTTTTTTGGCGGTTTTGTCTCCTCTGGCATTGAAAGACCACCATGGGCTAATGGACATCGAAGAGTAAAACGTACACAGAAAATATTACATATAAGTATAAAAAACAAAGAGCAACAGCATATTAAGTTGGTAGGGTTTTAAGTTGTCTAATATATAGTATATAGATATCATATTAAGTTGGTATTTAGAGGTTAGAATATAAATCAAACCTAAGGATGATCCGACAGGTACATTTTTAATGTTGGAGCAAACAGACACACATGCACTCTTTTCTTCGATCGCTGCTACAGGAGAGATCATTGCGAAGTCATCACACCTAATGATTATCAGCTTGTTTAGTTCTGACGACAGTGTAATGTAGGAGTTTATCACCACATGAAGCCCTGCTGCGTTGTATTGAATCAGACCACCAGATTTATTACATTTAGGATATAAGATATATAATGAAAAAACATAATTGAAAATATTAACCTTGATCAGCATATTCATGAATGATTAGCCAATTTGATGAGTTAACTGTGTGTAGTTCACATGTACGCACAACTTGTGTGGGTTGCGTAGCCGCATCATTTGTTCCTACAGTTGGTGTCGGCGTCGTCCTACTTCCTTTTGCAGCACGGCTTATTGGTTGGGTCATATGTGAAGCATCTTTGCCTAAAGCGACAATGACACAAAACGTCAAATAATGCAATCAAAGCCTCTGGTTGGCTGTTATCTGTACCAAAAGCGCTATAAAAACCGTTCATTCGTATGTGCATACCTACGAAAATGATGAAAACATCAAAGTCAAACGCGTTAAAAACAGCGAATTGAGGCACAATTGGAGCAAGATCTGAAAGTATAAAAAAATAAAATAAAATAAAATAAAATAATTAAAAAAAAAGTCACCTTCAATTAGATTGCGTGGGTGTCCACTTGCCTGCAATCAAAGCCTCTGGTTGATTGTTATCCGTGCCAAAAGCGAGTTAGAGATATGACGAGTTGACGACTAAATAAGCTCTTAATACATGTTTGGAAAAATGTTTTGGGTTGCGCCAACACTTTATTCGACATCAAAAATCATACTGTTCAAAAATTTAAAAAATGATCTGTTTTGACCAGTAGAAAATTGTCATGTTTTGACTCGTTTAAAAGGGAACATTTCTACCCTTTAGAAAAGCGGGCACAACAATACCAACACACGCACGCCGCCCACTTTCGACAGTGGGAGCATGTCAAATGAATTGAATGGCACAAAAATTTTGATAGTAGCCCACTTCTGATTTTAATGGATGCAACCTCTGTAGCCTAAATCAACATAATTTCATACTGAAATGAAATTGTTTCTGTATTTACAATTAAACCACTAAAAATCCAAAAGATTTAGATTTTAGGAGTGTTTGTAGATCACTACAGCCATATTTGAATGAAGCTAATAGCAGTTAAATTATTATTGTATACACTTACTGCTGAAGGACGAATTCCTCAAAGAGAGAGCTTTCCAATAGGTATTCCAATTCCTATAATGTGTCTGCATAGAAAATTAGCAAATAGTGCTATTGGCTCATCTTTGATAACAAACTTCCTACTACGCATTTGAGGGTGGAATAAACAGTTTTGAATGATCAGGTTGAATTTGCATAAATCTATCTACCTACTTATATGACGTATCAGAATGTGTAATAGCCCGTATACAACCTAAATCACGACCTTATTCAACAAGATCTAGAGAGAGAAAGAGAGATGTAGAGAGAGAGAGATGGGAGGATCATGAGTGTGAAATAAAGAACTATGTTATTACCAAATGATCAACCAAACCTCAAAGTGAGGTTTACAATTCTTAATATAGAGCTAGGCATGTTAGCTTTCATGCCTTTACAAGTTTAGCCCTTGTAGTTCTATCTTTCTAATAAACATGAACAAACAACTTTGAAATACTTTCTTACGCAACCTATTACACGATTCAGGAATATAATGACCGACACTTCATAATATAAAAATACGATGCCAACAATCTCCCCCTAAGTGTTGGTCATTGAAGGTTGCGTGACGTCTTCGTCTTTATCTTTAAACTTCAACATTATTGCTCTTGACGTCTTTAGAAAACATTAGCTAAGTCATTGTTCCATGTTCATTATTCATTGTTCCTTCATGCTTTGTGATCTTTGTATGATGACTTTCTTTGTTCTTAGTTGTTGTGGTTGTTCATCTGCATTTTGTCACAGCTTCGTCTTTGTAGGTTAGTCGCCTTACCAACATGCTCATACATCTTTAGTCTTTGCCATAGATATATTTGTTGTCGCAGTTCTTTCACTTTGATCTTTGTCACTAAACTTTGTAGATTCTTCTTTTTGACGTAGAATCTTTCTTTGATTGTCGCTAACCTTTGATCTTTGTGAGAACTTTCCATTGACGTTGAGATGTATGTATGAGCATGTGGAACCTAGTGTGGTGGTTGTACCTGCATAAAACAGTTAGCAATAAAACATCCGGTACTTACAGGTTCGAAATTAGAGATCGTCAACAGCATATTGTGAAGACTTTCTCCAACCCTTACCATGGCCGTTCCTAATCGGATACCCTCGAAAGAGCTTACACAGACATACCGAAGTACACCCACGATTAGGTGAGTCGCTGGAGATCACCCCACGACTGTAGACCGTTTGGAATCCACCGAAACACTAAGCGTAACCCACAAGAGATTACCGAAGTGACCTGCTGTCAGGGCTGTTTGATGTTGACCCTGGCAGGAGTTTCCGTTCAATCATTGAGAAGTACATAAGTAAATTCTCTCATAAACGTTCTGGCAGATTGCTAAGACCTGCGTAGGACTCTAAAGTTTACATCTGGCGTCCATTGATGTAGAACAACCAGTGTAATAATATCGTGTGTTCCTATGAGATCTTTTGATGAATCTCTTGGCTCTAGACTCAATAAGTGCACATTTAGTCGTCGGAGGAATGGAGCAGAGTACCTCCTTTTCAATATCAACACACTCGGAATGAGTGGTCAATAGATTATGCAGGGTTCTCCGTGAGAATGAAACAAGTATCTTTTGAGAGATACCCGAGTGGCTAGAAGGTTTAAGTGCAGTGCGTCACTGGGTCCATGACGTCTTGTCTTCAATACCGATGTCACCTTAGTAACAATCAGTAGCATATGAATTGAACCCGGTGTCTGACCTATGGTTGAATATATGGAGGGCTCATTTCTTTTCACCCTTTCTCATTTCATTTCTTTTTAATTCTTCAACCCCTTCTTTCCCTTTCATTCTTTACTCCTTCTTTTAATCATACCTAAGGACTTCTAATTCTATCTATTGGAATTGTCCTTGGGTAGATCCCTCCGGTTCTGGCGGATCATAGGACGGTTTTTCCTAACCTTAGTCACCTTATAACACCATGACTATCCTATTGTTGCCATAAACCTTTTGCTTGAAAATCTCTCAAAGTGTTTATGATCATAAAACACATTTTTGTTAACACATTGAGAGTTTTGCACTTTTGAAATACTCCCCCTTCACATGTGCTCATGATATGTTAAGATAAATTTGCACATGTTGGGTAGAGTTGGCACTTTTTGAATTGATCCACTCTTAATAGACATATACCCGAGGGACACGTTTACGTTGTATAGTTAAAGAGATCCATTATCAGCTTTTAGGTGATAACTAGCTCTAGTAACTAACTTGAAGTTGTTAACATTCCTAAAGAGGAAGTTATACCCGTCATGGTAAACATCTAATTAAGAGTTTCTCGAAATTGTACTTTTCTACTTGGATAAATCCTTTCGAATACTAACATTTTGTTTCGTCAATTCGAGAGTCAATTCTGAGTCTAGTATAAGACTTTTATGTCTTTACTTACGAGCTCGAGATTCTGCCACAATTTTTGAACATTTTTTGATCACATTTAATCACGTCTTCTCCCCCTCAAAAATAGCATACCGTGATATTTTTGATATCAACTTATTAAATACAAAGCTTTTCGAGAGATAGACGGATTTTGTTTTGCATGAAATCGGAACATTTTTCTTTTTATAATACTTCCCCTCAGAACTCGCATATTTTTGTGAGAATTTTAAGCTTTTGCAATGAGTTTAGAGGGAAGGAGTCTTCTTGAGCAAAGATTCTAAAAATGAAAGAAATTTTAGATTTGTTGAATTTTGCATCAAGGTTTTTGAAAAACAAAGACTTCTCTTTGTTTGAGTAGGATTGTCGCACTGAGACGTACAACAGTGTCCATTTTTAGGATAAGTGCACTTTGTTGATGAAAATCATTTTTGCGTAGCACTTTCCTTTCTTTTAAAACTCGAGTTGTGCACTGTAAGGTGTACACAAGTCATTTTGTTTTGAGGCTAAGTGCTTAAAAAGTTTTTGAAACCTTTGTTTTTAATTAAGCACTTTCCTTTCTTTTGAAGCCCGGGTTTCGTACTGAAGTATACGAAAGCCATAGTGAAGAAAAATTTAGAGAAACGACATGTTTTAGAAAACATTTAAATGAACTCTCGCTCAAGCATATGTACATATCCGTGTCATTTTTGAAAGGCATTTCTAGAAACGTACATAATATCGATTATACGAGAGACATGTCGTGAGATGAATATTTTTGGATTTTTAGATTTTATATTGTTTTTGTGCTTTTGAAAATTTTCTATTTTTTATTTTGTTTTTGTTGGTTTTTCAAATTTTGTATTTTGTTTTTTTCAAAAATATTTACAGCGAAGCGGTTTTGAAAATGTTTTTCAAGAAGATTCGAGAAGACGTTCTAACTCCTCAGGGGTTAGGCTTCGCATGCCAATTCGTCGAACTAATTCGTCAAACCTTTCTTTTGGAAGGGCTTTAGTAAATAGATCGGCAAGTTGGTAATCCGTCTTAACGAAATGAATTTCAACTGTACCCTCTTCTACGTGCTCTTTTATGAAGTGGTAGCGGACTCTAATATGCTTCGTCTTAGAATGATGCACGGGGTTGCACGAGATGGCTATGGCACTTTTCGAGTCACAATACATAGGTATGCGGTCGAAATGAAAACCATAATCTGTGAGCTGTGTCCGCATCCAAAGAACTTGGGCACAACACGCAGATAGAGACACATACTCGGCTTCCGCGGTTGACAGTGTAGTGCAATCCTGTTTCTTAGACGACCAGCTGACCAGTTTTTCACCCAAAAATTGTGCTCCGCCTGATGTACTTTTTGCTGTAACTTGATCACCTGCATGGTCGGCATCTGAAAATGCTGTTAGATTAAACCCCGAATCCTTCGGATACCAAAGTCCCATGTTAATGGTTCTTCGAAGATACCGAAAGATCCGTTTAACCTCTTTGAGGTGAAGTTCGGTAGGCTTTGCCTGAAACCGTGCTAAGAGACAAACAGCAAATTGAATATCTGGTCGACTAGCAGTTAAGTACATGAGAGAACCAATCATACTCCGATATTTCTTCGGATCTATGGGTTTCCCGAATAAATCAGCACCAATTTTCGGTGAAGTGACCATTGGAGTACCAACAGAGTCACAATCTTCCATGCCATGTTTCTTTAAAATCTCAATTGTATATTTAGCTTGATTGATAAAAATACCACTAGGGGACTGATGTACTTGTAAACCAAGAAAGAATTTTAGTTCCCCCATCATGGACATTTCAAATTTGCTTTTCATGAGATTTTCAAATTGTTTTGAAAGATTAGGATTGGTTGATCCAAAGATGATGTCATCGACATAAATTTGAACAATTAAGATGTCATCTTTGTGTTTTTTAGTAAACAAAGTTTTATCAACCGTTCCTGTGGTGAAATTGTTTTTCAGCAAGAAAGAAGACAGTTCGTCATACCACGCCCTTGGAGCCTGTTTCAAACCATAAATGGCTTTCTTAAGCCTGTAGACGTAGTCTGGATGTTCTTTGTCGACGAATCCCTCTGGCTGCGTCACATACACTTCCTCTTTCAAAGTTCCATTCAAGAACGCAGTCTTAATGTCCATCTGATAGACGGTGATGTTTTTGTGAGCGGCATAAGCTAAGAAAATCCTGACTGCTTCAAGTCTAGCAACGGGCGCGAATGATTCTTCGAAATCTATCCCTTCTTCTTGCGGATATCCTTTAGCCACGAGACGAGCTTTGTTGCGGATTACAGTCATTTCTTCATCCAATTTATTCTTCCACAACCATTTAAGATCAAAAACACGTTTCTCAAGTGGTCGAGGTACAAGTTCCCAACTATCGTGTAAATTGTATGAAAGAATTTCATCCTGCATTGCTTCAATCCACGGGTATTCTGCCATTGCCTCTCGAATGTTCTTAGGTTCTTTCAAACTTAAAGCACAGATGTAGATACATAATTCGAGATCGGTGGCAAGTTGTCTCCTCGTCTGAACTGGCCTGGATGGTTCACCAATGACATGTTCGATTGGATGGTCTTTAGTCCATTTGAGTGTAGAAGGGTACCTTGAATTCAACATATGCGTGTGAGATGGTTCATGTAACCTCGAAGAAGATGATTCAGATTCAGAAGCAAACGGGTTTTCAAAAACTTCTTTTTTTCGTCTAACGTAGCATTTTGTTGTGAAGATTCTCCTTGAAAAGTTGAATTTTTGTTTTGCTCATCAACTCTTGGTAGAACAGTTTCAATCACTGGAGATGCTGGAGTAGATGTTGATGATGTTGTTGAGGGAGTTGGTGCTTGAGTTTCGACTGTTGTAGATGCATCTTGTGTTTGTGGTGGTGGTGGTTGTTGTTGTTGAGCGGGTGCAGCGGAATGATGTGAAGATGCATTTGTCGAAGTTCCACCATAGTGTGCATCAAACATATAATAAAAAAAAAAGAAAAAAAAAACGTTCAAACAAATAATATACGCAATTACACTAACACATACACTATGCAATTACATTAACAAATACACTACATTAATAAACATACTACTAATATTATAAAGTAAAACATGATAACTATCTAATATAAAATTAAATACAAAAAAAAAATAAAAAAAAAAATAAAAAAATTAATCAATTAATAAAATAAATTAAATACATAAAAAAATTAGGCAACAAATAATAACAAGTCATGCCCGCAAAATAAAAAAACAACGTTCAAACAAATAAAATACGCAATTACACTAACACATACACTATGCAATTACATTAACTAATACACTACATTAATAAACAAACTACTAATATTATAAAGTAACAAACAAACATTAAAACATGATAACTATCTAATATAAAAATAAATACAAAAAAAAAATATATATATATAACATAAAAACATTACTCAATTAATAAAATAAATTAAATACAAAATAAAATTACACAACAAATAATAACAA
>LBNU01034580.1:0-13258 GCA_014162995.1 Artemisia annua
GTCGTCTAGGATGCGGTCTGGGCAGGGCTCTCGTGATGTTTCTGGTGTTCCCATGATGTTTGTGTTGTGATCTGGGGTTTCGTACTAGGGTTTTGTGAGGGTTTTAGTAAAGTTTGGTTATGTAAGAAGGGAGAGTTGTTTTTAAGGGTGGAAATGAGATGGTACTTTCATGTTTTGTTTAGTGACTACGAGGTCCCTCTAAAATGTGTTACTCAAAGTTAATTGTTATGTATTTAAGTTAGGACGGAATTAACGAATGTTTAGTGAACATTTCATTTCCTAAATTGTGTGACAAAATAGTTTGTTTATGTCCGTTTATGTATTAAACAAACAACATGAACAAGATTTTATGTCTGTTTAGTTAAATGGATGAACATGAACAAAAGTTATATTCATTCATTTATATTTATTTGTTTACCATACGTTTAATCTCTTAATGAGCTTACATAAACGGACAAGAAAATTTACCCGTTTTAAGCACTTGTGTCTATTCATTTGTCAAATTAAAATAAAACGCAAGAACATGAATCAAGTTACGTTCATGTTTGTCATGTTCGTTGACAACCCTAATTTAAGTTGTGAGTGCTGTCTTTTTGAATTTGTTTTGTTGAGACATTATTTTTAAAGCTTGACCTGGTCGGTTTAACCGGTTCCTGGCAAAAAAAGGATAAAAAAACTGGGTTAAGCGGTAAACCCGTCGGGTTTTAAGTGACCGGTCAACCCGGTTCTCGAAACCTGACCTAGTGACTCGACCGGCGGTTGAACCGGTTGAACCGACCGGGTCAATTAAAAACCCGGTTTTCAAAGCTTTTTGCGTTATGGTTCAGGTTGGGTTCAAGTTGGGTGGGTTCTTTTAACACTCGTGATTGAACACCGGTTCTGTTCCGATCCAATACAGTTTACTTACTACTAGTTTATTCATCAGTGAGTGACTTGGTTCAATTGTTTACAATAATCTCAATCCAAAGTCCAAACAAAATTTTTTCACTCAAACAAATCTCAATTGCTGCTGCTGCTGCTGCTGCTACTTCATGGTCACAACTCACAATTTAAGGTATTTTGTTTAACTATTCTCCATTAAGTACTCGTTTCAAATTCCTCGTCCACTAATTTAAGGTTAAATGCAATACTGATTATTACTCAGTTATTACTAGTACTAACAATAGGTCATCTTTATATTAGTGCTACCCCACATTTGAATATAAACTGACTTTTGAACCTAGTGATGTTTAAGCAACTACTATTTTTATTTGTACGAAAATCATAGCACTCCCTTCACCCGAAAACAATTTGCTAAAGATATTTGCATTTGGCAGTATCTGATTGGATATAATTTTGCAGTACTAGTTGAGTGAGGGATCAAAGCTATGGAGCTAATTGTCGTCACTTTGATTCTTGGTTTATTATTGAGTTTCTTGTTTTTAGCCCCTCGGTTTATCAAATCCGATAAAGGTAGTTATCTTAACTGGCTCTTACATTTCTTCGTCATACTTCTTTTCATGCTTTCTATTTTGATTCTATATTCCAGCTTTTAAATCTCTCGTTTTTGTGTTATGTAGATCAAAACAAGAAGGTTCATTCAGATGATAAGACTAAGGTACTTTATTCATAAAAACATTACTACTTTTTATGCGGATTTTCATGGTAATATGTGAAGTTGATTAGAATTTTTGTGCACTTTGTTAATTTTGTTACACCATACACTTATGTGACTGTTCTGTATCACTATATGTATGTATATGTAAGAACGGGTAAACGGGTGAGGTTTTCCATGTTCAGGTTACACCGGGAGGGCGAGTATTTTGACTTAGATGTACGCAGCCTAGCCGAGGTTTCCCCGTGATCGTGTCCAACCCTTTCCCTAGCCACCCCAAGATGTTTACCTAGTCTGTATATGATTTTACGATACTGTATAACAAATTGTCTTTAAAGTAAGAGTCACTGTTGGCTTTTGAGCATTTTTGAGTCGCCTTTTAACTTTCAAATCATAAGACTTAGTTCTGTTGTTCGGATAATTTGCAAACTAGCACTTGAGAAACATTTGGAGCTTGAAAGCATACAAAAATTACTTTACATCAATGTGATGATAGTTTGTTCTCCTTTTCTCTTAAGTTTGTGAAAGGACAGATCTCTATCTCAGACTGTAGCCTAAGGATTTTGTTAGAATACTGTATTAATTGAATAGGGTATTATGTGATTTAGGGTACCTTGTTTAGTTTCTTCTTTTTCGGACTTGAGCTTATGGATTTTGTTAGGGAATAGGGTTTTACAGGATCTTAGGGAACCTTAGATGGTTCTCTCTTTGTTACAGTCCTCTATGAGACCCTATTGTATCTTTACATCATCTTAAACAGTTTTGATGGCTGTTTATTATTGTGAAGGCTGTTGATTACCATAGAAATATGAAGAAGTATAGTGATTTTCTTAATCGATTCTAACTGTGCCCTTAGGCCTTAGTGAATAAATAGATGTACTTTGTTTACCAACTGATTTTAGCAAAGCGATACAACTTATTAAATTTACTATTAGATATCAACTAATACCAGTAAAATGATTTCTCTGGCTTTGGAGCTCTAATTGTGATTGTTGGAAAATGGAGTAGAATTATTACTTACAAATTATTTGGAGTTAAGCATAGCATAGTATGCGTTTACTAAACTACTGGGCGGCCACAACACCTCAAATTCAGTAGTCGACCGTTAATATTGTCTCCAGCAAATGGAAAACATCGCTTTGAAGATAAAATATGCTTGGCTAGCTTGTGCTAGAAATGCAGTGTAACTCACATTTGAATCAATATTAAAGGTGGCAACTTGGGTGATAGGTAACATTTTCAGTTGAGGCGGGTCAATCTGTATAACGAGTCTAAACGGGTCAGGCCGACCGCCAAAACACTTTTAGCCATCCTTTTTTTTCTTTTTTCTTCTTTTTTTTTTTTTTTTTTTNCACACACATAGCAATCATCAGTTTGCTAGTTATTCACCTTTAATAGAGCACCAACCATCTAACTACATTTCCCTCACACCTTCCCGCCAAGACCATTCATCCTGCCACCACAATGATCAAGGCAGGAAAAGGTGGAAGGCATCGTTAGGAACCCATTTCCCCTCCAAGTCAAGGGCTATACCTGATGACCTACATTTCCATCTCTTAAAAATGGCTTCAGCCATCAGGGAACACACACCTTGAGGGAGGACCATCCAAACCTCCTATGGGTAGTGTATAGCATGGACCAAGTAGGTTCATCTTTCACTCCTCACTATTCCATGCTTCATACACTACCCCACCTTAACTCACTTACCCTTCCAAAACAGGAAACCTACTTTATGATGTTGAAATCTGCATACTTCAAAATACTTTCAAAACTATTCAACATTTCCTCCCAAGGCCAAATGATCAAACAGTCTGAGAGCAGAAAGAAGTAGCAGATTGGAATATCAAGATACAAGGCCATCCATTTTGAGTGAGTTAAATGTAGATCCTCAGTCAGATTGTAACATGTAGACAATGAGGAAAATGGTAAAGAAACCATGATTAGTTGCAGTTCATTCAAATCAATATACTGCATAAGACCAAGAGGATATTTCCAGCAGGAAACTACTTTAAGAGCCACTTAAGATTTCAACCATTATCCAGGCCAAGAGTACTGCTAGCATCCACATACTCAGGGTAGGATTGAGGATTGATCAAAAAAGGACTCTAGATACTAGCCATCTGCTTATACAACCTTTGTTCCAAACACCCCCTTTGCTATCTCTGCAATAGCTTTTATAAAGAGTAAGCTGCAAAGGAGAGAAATACTTTTTGGACATGTGAAATCAGTCAATGGTATCAATATGACAGTTCCATAGTGAGGCAACTTTACTCACAGCTTGAGATTTCTTGATTTTAAGGCTCATTAGTTTATGCTTTATGCTGTCACATACTAGTCTGCACACAATTGACCAGTCTCTTTCTTCATCTCTGAAAATTCTGTAGTTTCTTTCTTGCCAAATAAAGTAGATTATAGCACTGAAAGACAACCTTCTGATGATGCTCCAGATGTTATTTGTGCAAGGCATACCAGAAAGTTCAACAATTATACTATTCCATTCAGTTGCTTGACATTGAACCCCCATCATAGTTTGCATAACATTCCAAATCTTCTGAGAGTAGGGACAGTTGAAGAAAAGGTGATTATGAGACTCCTCATTGCATTTGCACAAACTGCATACCACCGTATCATAACTCCCCCATTTTTTCAATCTGTCATGTGTTAACAATTTGTTGTGAATAGCCATCCAAAGTATGAAACAATGTTTTGGCACCCCTTGTGAGAACCATAATAAAGGACCCCAATTGACTTTTTCATCATCAATCTTCAAAACAGCATGAACATTTTTAACACAGAATTTTTTGATATTGCCATTATTGTCTATCCAGTTGAGTTTGTCCTGCTTTGAAGGTTGAATATTAGGAACATTAAGATGATTTAGGATAGGAAAGTCAGTAACCCAATCAATAGGCCATTTCCATTCACCCTCTTGAACCATATCAGCAACACTACTATCTTTGTTCAATCTAGCATTGACACATTTTTTTTTAACTATAGTTAATAACTAATCCATTAGTATGAATAAAATACGCTACTATCTCAACTCTCAAGAACATTCTATATATGTGAATAAATCTATTTGTGTTGTATCCATAAAACCACACTTCGCGCAACTGTCATCCTGTTTGACCCGTATGGCCCGTTACCCTTTTCCTTTGTAGCTAAATATCTTTTTTCTATTAGACCTGTTCAAGGTTAAATATTAACCCAAATTGACCCATGCACTAATTCCGTTCATTTCTTTGTGAATGCAGATTGTAAAAACGTACAACAAAGCCGAAGTTTCATTGCATAACAAGAGGACAGATTGCTGGATCATCATCAAAGACAAGGTTCTGTTAGGTTATATAACCTGTTACTTTAATCCATCACTATGAACTATGCATTAATTTGAAACTGGGAAAGCCCTACAAAGAAATGCATGGTTTTTGTTAGGTCTTCATGTATTATTAACTCATATTTGACTCTGGTTTACCATAGGTATATGATGTCACTCCTTATGTAGAAGAACACCCTGGTGGCGATGCAATCCTCGCACATGCTGGTGATGACTCCACCGAAGGATTCTTTGGGTGAGCCTCTAATTTCTCTTATATCTGTTTCCACATGTGCATTTAGAAAACTATCTAAAGATATCTGCATGACGGGATTTAACTAATCAGGAAGTGTAAGACAGTCTTTCTTTTACCGGTTCCATTTATCCAATATGGGTTTAGCAAAGTGCAAGAAAAATGTTATGTGCTTTTCAGTTTTACTGTCATAACCAATGCGCCACTTAATGCATGCATACAGTTGCTGGTAATATTTGCAATTTGTGACCATTGAATTTGATACTCTTACCACTTAAAAAAGCATGTTACGTCAAATGCTTAAAAAGAATACTGCATATAGCAATAAAACATGAATCGTACACTGAATATTTTTGCAGGCTGCTAATAAATGTTTGTGTGCATATGTGAACACTTAACAGTCGGTTAATATATGTACATGTATGTGTGACAGGCCACAACATGCAACTAGAGTATTCGATATGATTGATATCTTCTACCTTGGAGAGTTAGAAAAATGATGGTATCGACTTGTTGATTATCCAGTATGTGCAATTTGTTTTCAAGATTATGACATTATATTAGTTGTATGTCATTCTTTGTTGATACAATCCATTTGAACTGGATGAGTCCACCTTTTGAGGAATGTAGACTATAACTGTCCAAATGCAGATATGTCATGGTCAATTTGTCATTTGTGATTGCATCTCTTAGATAGATTGCACACTTTGTAATGAAATTTTGAACATTACAACTGCCAGACATGTCTGATAATATTGACAATCCTTGTAAACTCATATAATTTCGATAAACATGATGTTCTTTTCAGTTAATTTTAACAAAAACCATTTAGAAGTGGTGTTTATTTATTAATATGGAAAACAGTGTTTAACTATAAATGAATTGCGACATTTCACACTTATTTATAGTTACCATACTTCTATCTTTGTTCTGGAGTAATGGGTACCAAAAACTTCATAAAATGCTAAAATCATGAGTAGATGAGGAGTAATACTATTTAAGTATTTAGACCTAAAACACAAGCTTAAATACATGCCTAATTCATACATTATTTGACAAGTGTATTATGCATTTTTTTCTCATCAAATTCTCACCAATCATTTTTTTCAAATCAACCAATCAAATCATTAGGTACATAAGTAGGTATAGTTATTAGGCATAACAATTATATCTTTTGGCAGATTAATATCTAATTTGGTTAGTGTTGGTGGGGGTATGCAGTTTGATGTTGTATAGTTAGGTCTTTGTATTTTTACTCATTCTTCTACTCACATAATTTTGAAAATTGACGGGTTATGAGCAAAAATAACAATATGAGGTATAGGAGTAAGGATGATATAATAAAATGCTAAAACAAAGGACCCTAAACCATAAACCGCTTTACAAAGATATTTGAATCTTAAATTATTTACATATCCACAAAGATCAAAATCACAAATATTATTAAAATGATCAAGAAATAAATAGAGGAATTGGCATGCCATAAAACGTTTCACATTAGTTCCTAATAAAACTTATTTTAAGTACTGTAAAATTTTATTTAAATAATATTGATGGTGCAAAGTTCATTTTTTATCCAGCATTTGATAATATTATATTTATCAAAATTAAAATTGTGTCTTTAGTTTCAAAGATGAATTTTTGCCGTTTGAAAAAAGTGACACACGATTTTATAAAAGTATAAATTTCACTATTAACCAGTCAATTTTACCTTTTTTTATTTTATTTTTTTTATTATTATTTTTTTTTAAATCTTAAAAATACTTTGATTGGTTCCTCTTTTCCACAGTCTCATGTCATTTAGTCATCTTTTTGAATTCAAATTACTATTCAACGAATAAATACAAAGAAAATGACACCTTAGTAGAAATATAAAGAGTAAAATTGCAAACATAGTTTCTGCGGTTTGGCTAAATTGCCGTTTCAGTCCCTACCAATTTAAAAGTGCACTCGTCATTTTCGTAGAGAACTAACAAGCATGGGCGGAGATTGGAGGGGCACAAGGTGCACGTGCCCCCTAGTGAAAAAGTTTGTACTGCAAATTTTTTAAAATATTTGGTTTTTTTGGTACCCCCCCACCCCCCACCCCCCTAAAAACCAATCTATAATATAGTTTCTACAATTTATCAAAATCTTTACTCTCGAGCAAAACTTTCTGGCTCCGCCCCTGCCCACAAGTGCACTTTCGGTCCTTAGCCAAGACTAAATAACTAAATTACCATCATAGGGATCGAGGGAAGAAGAAGAGGGTAGTTTAATAATTTAACTTTACTCAGAGACCAAATGTGCGTTTGTAAGCAGTTGCGGAGCCAGAAAATTTCTCGTAGGAGGGTCGAAATAATTTTTTTCGAAAATATATTAGATGGACAGCGAGATGAAAAAATAAATAAATAAATACTAAATAAATAAAATAAAATAAAAACATGAAATTGCAAAAACAACACACCAACGAGCTTTAGGCCTAGGGGGTAGGACCCTTCCGGTCTTCATGTGGTTCGCCCATGTTTATAAGTTTTTCACAAAAACCATGAATGCATTTTCAAAGAGGGAGATGATTTGCACACTCCTAAAAATGATTGGCACACTCAAAATGTGAGTGTGTTGACATTTATACCCTTACAGGATAAGAATAAGTCCAAACAATGTGAGGGTATAAATGTCAACACACTCAAAATTTGAGTGTGCCAATCATTTTTGGGAGTGTGCAAATCACTTCCCAAAGACAAAGAATCAACCTACAGTTTGTCAAACCACAAGGACGAACAATGTAATTTACTCAAAGATAAATATGACATGACATGACATGCTCTAGCGGTCTAGCCCAGTGAGTTACCGTCCGTCTTCATTCTTCGCATCGCATCTAAATTAAATTAAAATTAAACAAAAGAAAAAAACCAAAGAGGTTGTTAAATGGCGGATTGCAAAAGAGTTTCAAAGCTGAACTGTATTGATCTCTCTTCACAAGATATCCCTACCTCTGTTTCCTTACTTAAACAGGTCTAATTATTCTACTCAATATGTTTTTCTTTTCTTAATATCTTCTTGTTTACATTTGTACATCTAAAAAAATTCAAAATTAACACTAGGAAACAAGATTTCATCCGGGTCCCGTGACCGCGTGACACAGGGACGGAACCAGGGCTTCCCGCCGGGTCACGGGACCCATGAATTTTTTTTATGTAGTGTTAATTTTTGAAAACACATTATTTTTCCTAAATGTATCTTAAATGCATCCGGTTCATTGAAATGTGTTTATAATGTTATTTAGTTAGTATACTTACAAAAAATTTTGTGCACCCGGTCATATTTGGTCCATGGCGGCTAGTTCCGCCTCTGGTTTTGATATAACATGATTAAATTGGATATGTTTTTGATAATTGTAAATTGTTTTGGTATTTTATAGGCATGCATGGATTCTGGTTTTTTCTATGTAACCAATCATGGAATTAGTGAGGAGTTTATGGAGCATGTTTTCACTCAAAGCAAGAACTTCTTTAATCTTTCGTTAGACCAAAAAATGAAACTTCTTAGGAATGAGAAACATCGAGGCTACACGCCTGTTCTTGACGAAACTCTTGATCCGGCCAATCAACTTCATGGTTTGTTTACACAAGCAGTGTCATATACACACTACTCTTTTATATGCTAGAACTGTAGGTTTCTGAAATCTGGTGAACTATTATTATAGGTGATCACAAGGAAGGATTTTACATAGGTATTGAATTGCCGGAAGACAATCCTGATGCTCAAAGGACATTTTACGGGCCAAATTTGTGGCCCGACTCAGGTACTATGAACGAGTCTTGTTAAGTATTGAGAGGGTGTTTGGATGTGCTTTTTGAAATTGATTATGTGATACTGAAAATCAGAATCAGATGCTCGATGGTAAGACAATAGTTTATACATAAGAATCTGTAAATATGATTATGTTATATAAGTTGCGAAAGCTTAGATAAGCACATGTTTGAGTGTTTCACAATTATGGTTATTTATGATGCAATTGATAAAATGACTGAAAAAGTATTTTCTTGTCAAGAATTGAGAGAGACTTTGTATGGCGAGAGAAGTAGCCCTCAAATTGGGTTAAAAAATGTTCAAAGCTCATTGTCGCTTACTCCTGTATGTATATATGCTTATTCGTACATCTTCTTAAGTTGTTTGAATGTTGGTGACAGATATCTTACCTGGATGGAGGCAAACTATGGAAAAATATCATCAACAAGCTCTGTAAGTTTTCTTGAGTGTATAAAACAGCTGGATTATATCAAAACTTATCTTCTTGTGAACTATATCCTAGTCCTATAAACACAAATAATCTATCAATTTTCATACTTGTACTTATTGTTTGACAACATTCCTTTTGTGCCTTTTTTAGGGAAGTGGGTAGAAAAATTGCAAGGCTTATAGCTCTTGCACTTGATCTAGATGTCAACTTTTTTGATCGACCAGAAATACTTGGAAATCCCATTGCAATCTTACGCTTGCTGCATTATGGAGGTAAAATAATGAAACTTTTATAAAGAATAAGAATGCTATGTTCAATGTTTTGACTATCGTGTTATTACAAGATAATAAGAGTGTTGGTTTATGTTGTAGGTCAAGTATCTGACCCTGCAAAGGGAATATATGGAGCTGGTGCACACTCTGATTTTGGTTTCCTCACTCTCTTGGCAACCGATAATGTTTCTGGACTCCAAGTATGTAAATCCGATATTAGGCCCTTCTGTTATTGTTTACTATGAGGAAATTTCATATAAATGGAACATACTTCCGGTCAATTTATAATTAAGTAAAGCGCTTCTAGATCAGTGCTTAAGGGACTATATTTTGATAATCAAATGAGGGACCAATAAGTATTTATATATTTTGTATACTTTATTGTTCAGATATGCAAGAACAAAGATGCGAAACCTCAAGTGTGGGAAGACGTTGAGCCATTAAAAGGGTAAGCGGCGAATCATGTTTCTTTAGTTCTTACATTTATGAATTAATACATAAGAAGATTGATACATGTAGATGGTAAATTATGTGTTCTTAGCTTACTTTTGTGAACGTTTAATGGCTTATATGCATCTTTCAGAGCGTTTGTGGTAAATCTTGGTGATATGCTGGAACGATGGAGCAACTGTATCTTCAGGTATAAGCATTATCCTTGTTTATTACGTGGTTTTGCGAAGTTTAACTTTTGAGATGAAGCTAACATCTTCATTTTGGTATTTGATGTTTAACATTAAGAGTTAAGACAACTGCTTCCTATAGGGAAATTAACATCATGCTTGAAATGAAGCTTACATCTATTTGACTCATTTAAGCAATAACCAAGTGACTCAAATTCAAACTGAAACAGCTAAAAATGTTGACTTAATAAAACATGATTCAAGATTTTCTCCAGATTGGCCATTGATTGTTATGTTACCATTCACACACCAAAATTCCAACACGATCTTGTAGCCATGGCCTACTAGTACTAGTTTATCAATATTGCTCATACCGTGAACAATCTTTAATTTGTATAGTTATTGACTTTGAACTAGCATCTGCTGACTTTCCCGTGGAAAGTAGAAACTAACGCTCGTTCATGTATAGATGCCCAAAAGGACATTGTAATTTGCAAAAAAGAGTAGTTCTTGACAAAACTCACCATATGGCTTTTCGCACAAGAACAATGATTACACGCCTGCACTTTTCTAACTTTTGCTTAAACACAGGTCAACTTTGCATCGAGTATTAGGCAATGGGCAACAGCGATATTCTGTAAGAACTTTTCTGATAGTACACAACTTTTGTCTTTAAATGATTTTCAGCCCAAGTTTTCTGTAAAACCTTAAAGATTTGTTCTTTTATGTAAGACCTCATACAAGGTAATCTGTTTACTTATTTTTTATGATCAGATTCCATATTTTGTGGAGCCTAGTCATGATTGTGTGGTTGAATGTTTACCTACCTGCCAATCAGTACAAAACCCTCCCAAGTAAGTATTTAGGAACCTCCTTTTCCTCATTTTATTATTATTGTTGTTGTTGTTGTTGTTGTTATTATTATTTTTCCGTTGCAAATTGCGTGTTAAGTGTAAACTATAGTATTGACTTATAGTTCACGAGTATGAGTGGATTTTGACAAATTGCAAAATTTTAATGTAAAAAAGAATACCATTCTCGACACAGGTTACATCCATAGCCACTTTCTCTATTAAGATGAAGTATCTTTCTTGCATCTTGGCAGGAGAAAAATAGCTTGTTTGTAACGAGAATCCAACTAAATGTCTAGAAATAATCAAATTTATACTTTGGGTACATCATAAAGCACCTAATATATATATACACTCTATTGGCATCTTGTAATGAATTTGCAGATACAAGACTCATTTTAGTAAATGGTTATTGGCTTATTGCTTCTTTACTGGTCGTTGTTAATGTTTCGACTGTGTTAGGTTTCCTCCTGTCAAATACGAAGAGTACCTTCTTCAACGATACCGGGAAACCCATGCTGATCTAGGGACATATAGCAAACACTGAATGTGAGTGTTTGCCATTTACTTTGTTGTATTATGCAGTCCTTTCACTCCTTTGTAGGACTACCAGTATATATTTACTTCAACTTTATAATGAAGTGATGGAATTTTTATTGTTTTTGTCTTTTAGTTGTATGCCTTGTAAATTTATCAATCATATAGTTGCATCTTATTGTCTCTATTATTAGGCTAGTGGTAATAAGCGTCCGAAGACACGTATTCAAACCATCTAAGACGTGTTGTCCTAGTTGCACACATCCACACACCACGCGTCTTGGAGCAAAAAAACGAGAACTACTTCATGGGAAGACCGATTCGTGGGGAGAGTGTTCAAGGGCCAACGGTCCAAAAAAAAGCGGTTAGGCATTTTTAATAAAAAAATTTCTTTTAAAATTTATATTAAATTTTATCCTTACAAATACCTCAATACTCTTTCATTTTCATTTACACTCACACACATTGTTTCTTCTTATACACTCACTTCTCATCTAAAACAAATAGCTAGATTCCGAACAATCTTTTTTTTACATCCTCTGATGATTGAGAAGAAGTTAATGGTATCGAGCTATAGTTTTCTGAAAAAGCAATTTGATAGTACCGCTAAAAAAGCAATTTGATAGTGGTAGCTTATGTTTCTATCACTTAAACCTCTCTAAGTATAGTGAAAAATAAGTACTCCCTATTAGTTTGGTGTTATTCATCTGTTATTTCTTTTTTCTTCGGCAATTTTATACTCTTATTTCACGTATCTTACACAATCACAATGTTTAGTCACATAGTATCAGACCAAAGATCATTATCAAATTTCAACCACATGGTGAGTTTTGTCAAGAACTACTCTGTGTTAGAGGTGGTAGCTTGGGTAACATGTCCAGTCGAAGTGGGATCAAACTATATTACTGGTCAAAACAGGTTCATCGTGACCAGCAATAAGGAACGGAACCAGAACCAAATATGACCAGGTGCACAAATTTTTTGGAACCATAATATAGAAACACATTTCGATGAACCGGGTGCATTTAAGATGCATTTTGAAAAAATTGACGTCTTTTTCAAAAATTAACACTAAATCGAAAAAAATTCATAGGGGTCCCGGGCACTTGAGGGAACCCCTCTGGTTCCGCCTCTGCTAGCAAGACACTTTTTGTCGATTTTATGACTTCTAGACATTGTCTTTCTGGTTAATAACTAATGCATCAAATATGATTAGAAAACAATGCTATCATAACAACCGGTTTTAAAACACATGCACGCACGGAGTTTAGGCAGATAGTATAACGAGTAATAAAAATTTAATAACTCTGTTTTGAAGTTAAAAATTGTAACAATTCATAAATACATGGATTTATAATATATGAAACTTTTCTATAAAATTATAATAAATCTTTTATACTTATATAGTTATAAAACACCTGTGCATTTGCAGATTTTTACTTAATTTTTTCATTATGTATTAATTGATTGATATTTTGTATATGATTTTGTTGCACTAAGGATTTGACTTTGTTTAACTGACATGATGTTTAGCCATTTAGGTTGATCTTATTTAAGTTTAACTATTGATATTATGTTATATATATATAT
>LBNU01034580.1:25573-36212 GCA_014162995.1 Artemisia annua
TATTTTTTTTAAAATGCTCGTACACAATCTTTGTCAACACTTTGGTTTATCAAATTTACATTATTTTCACACCAAGTGTTGAGGGGGAGAAAATGTTCTTCAAAATTCGAAATCTTGTGCAAACATGTGTACTTGCATATTTCTTTGATGTTATAATGTTTCTTTGCAATGGTGGAACGTCAAAGGTTACCTCGTATCATTTCTTTCTTCCCTTTTATTTCTTTATTAGATTACCATTAACTGTCGTTACCCATAACCGTTAAATATACTCATTAGGACTAGTTATATGGTTTACTAGTAGTTAAGGGACTAGAATTGCCAAATTGAAAAAGTTTCAAAAGTGTTAACATAACAAACAAACACCCCCGTCGTTTTTTCTTTACAAAAACAAAAACAAAAAACAAACACCCCCTTTTTCATCTCACGGCTCAAAATCAAACTCCAAATCCACGTTCTTGATCTCAAAACCGTAAGTGAATTCACGTTTGTTAGCTTATTCTAAGATAGGGTTTTCAATCAATTGCATTTTAGATGGCTAATTTTTGTGCAATTTAGAATATAAGAACTAGGGTTTTCGAAAATTTCGCTCCTTATGAATAAATGTGTTTTAGGTAATGAAATCATAGGGCTTTTACTTTTAAACGTCTAATAAACATGTTTCCATTACCTAATTACAACAGTTTATACGATAGGATTGATTTCGAAATCTAGGGTTTAAGCCGATTTGGGTTTCTTGTGAATGTGTAATGTTTTTGTTGATATTATTGGTGGGATTTGTTTGTTTATATGTTTAGAACTTGCCTATGCTTGTTAATTATACCAAAACATCCAATTGCATGTTCTAGATAATTAGGGTTCTTGTTCAATTTGGGGCTTTTCGTTTGAATGTTGTTGAGTCCAATTAAACTGCTAGAATATGTTCTATTAAGTGTTAATTGATGTTATTGTGTGTTTTCACATCATGGTTTCACATCAAACATGATCTAGATAAATATTATGTCTCGTTATTTTTTCGAAATCTTTTATGTGTTGCTTATTTGTGTTTCTAACTGATGATTATCAATCTAAATACAGGCTTCATTCAAAAGATACAAGGATTTCTCACAAGACATACGACTTCAAAGATTTCGAAAAATTCTTGTATAAGAATTTTTCGAGAAAATTTTTCGAAATCTTTTCTCAAAAACTTTTTCAAGATTTTTCAAAATTTTCGAGATCTTTTCTCTTTCGAGAAAATCTTGGAAGATTTCGAAATATCTCATTAAAGTTTTCGAGAAAACACAATTTCGAGATTTTTTCAGACATTATCGAGAAAATGTGAACAGAAGTTTTTCGAAATCTTTTACTATGAAGTTATCGAAATCTTTTGTGAACAGTAATTTTTTCGAAATCTTTCCTTGGAAATTTTTCGAAATCTTTTTGTCCACAAAACTTTCGAGATCTTTTTTTGTGATAGCTTTCGAAAACTTTGTTGGACATATTATCGAGATCATGTACATCATACTTATTGAGTATTCATATGTTTGTAAAATTTCGAAAACTTGTATCATGAATGAATTCTCATGTATATGTATATTTTGAGAACGTTAGTTTACTTGTGATTGTGTAGTGTTAATTAACATGTCACCATATAACTTATATGCTGTAATCATCTATGTTACATGTTAAATAATAATACCGTCACTAATCACACGTTAATTAACTAAAAACCATGATTGCATCAAATATGTCTTTGAATATCAAACGTGAACTCGGACTAATAACTAACGTATCTGGATGTTTGATTTCATCACATGACACTTTCAGAACACAAATGGCTCAACAATTTGAATCAGCTCCACAACACCAGAACCTCCAACTACTTACACTTGGTGAATTCCTCCCTTCAGACTACAACGTCAAGTTTGACCAGAAAAATCTTCGCATCGACTTCAACAAACTAAGCATACCAGATGACACATGCAAGATTGTTAAGAATATTCTTCTGGCTCATCCTTGCAAGCCACTGCTCACCAAATCAGCATCAGTACCAACCTTCTACATCCATCAGTTCTGGCATTCTGCTAAGGCCAACTTGGACGACAGATCTTTCACAGTCAAGCTGGAACGTCAAGAATACAACATTGACTACGACACTCTTCGTGCAGCTCTCATGCTACCAACTTATGATGAATATCATCCCATGCTGTCTGAACTGGAAATCCTGGACTACGTCATTGATCTTGGATATGACATTCCTGACAATGAATCACTCACACTCCTGTCAAAGTTCAATGTCAAATATCTGCCTCAACCATGGAGAACCTTCTACATGCTGATTGTCAGATCCATTTCAGGAAGAAGGAGTGGTCATGAGTATCCGAGGCTGGAACACATGCAAGTATTTTGGNCTTGGACGACAGATCTTTCACTGTCAAGCTGGAACGCAAAGAATACAACATTGATTACGATACTCTTCGTGCAGCACTCATGCTACCAACTTATGATGATTATCATCCCATGCTGTCAGAACTGGAAATCCTGGACTACTTCATTGATCTTGGATATGACATTCCTGACAATGAATCACTCACACTCCTGTCAAAGTTCAATGTCAAATATCTGCCTCAACCATGGAGAACCTTCTACATGCTGATTGTCAGATCCATTTCAGGAAGAAGGAGTGGTCATTAGCATCCGAGGCTGGAACACATGCAAGTATTTTGGGGAATGATGACTATGACTCGGATCAACTTTGCAGCACCAATAATGAGGGATTTGCTTCATCACATTCACACGGACCGTGATAGAACAGTGATACCCTTCATCAGATTCACCAAACTACTAATAGCATACTTGATTGAGAAGACACCAGAATTCCTCAAGAGGTTGCTAGACAGGACTGAACCAAGAGAAGCAATGAATGAAGATCCAAAGATCTCCTTTGTCAAATCTATCAGGTTTACTCCAAGAACCAAAGGCATGAGAATTCCAGATCACTTCTTGGATGATGAGATCAGAAAGACTCAGAATTTCAAGATCTACGACAAAGCATTCAGGGAAGAGAAAGTTGGTGTCACGGAGAAAGAAGATGAACCAGCTTCTATTGTTCGTACTCAAAGCAGAAGGGGTGCCAAATCTGGTAGCTCGAGCAGTACTACAACCTCCAAACAACCAAAGCCTGCTCAAAAGCCACCCACCAGACCAAAAAGGAAAGCTGCACCCAAGCTGATTCCTCGAGATGAACCGTCAGCTTCATCATCCGAAACGGAAACCGACTCTGAGTTCGGCACCGAATTTGATGACGAAGCAGACTATGTAAGAAGGTCAAGGGCTCCAGATGACCAAGAAGAGAAACTTGATGAAGAAGAAGAGTTTCCAGGGCTTGCACTGACTAAACAATTGAGCAAGGAAACTGCAGAGAAAGAACAAAGAAAAGGCACGGGAATTGCCATTAATGAACCAAGTGATGCTGCACATGATGAAGAAGCAGAAGATGAGTCCAATACTCGTCCAACGGGCCTAAAGCCCAAACGTTTAAGAGAAGGGAAGGAGTAGGCGTGTTGCCCTAGCTCCCATCCTATAAATAGGACATCTATGTATCCCATTCTCTTGTTGGTTATTTCAATACATTAAAGAAACTCTTGCACTTTTAATCTTCATATTTGTTATAATCAACCAAACTCTATTTCTCATCTCATTTCTACCAAATCTATACTTGTGTTTACAATATGGTGGTTATTTCAACATTTGTAATAGGTTGCTAAGTTGATTAAATATGTAACTATTAAGGATGAGTCCAATACTCGTCCAACGGGCCTAAAGCCCAAACGTTTAAGAGAAGGGAAGGAGTAGGCGTGTTGCCCTAGCTCCCATCCTATAAATAGGACATCTATGTATCCCATTCTCTTGTTGGTTATTTCAATACATTAAAGAAACTCTTGCACTTTTAATCTTCATATTTGTTATAATCAACCAAACTCTATTTCTCATCTCATTTCTACCAAATCTATACTTGTGTTTAC
Source organism: Artemisia annua (assembly GCA_014162995.1). Lineage (NCBI taxonomy): Eukaryota > Viridiplantae > Streptophyta > Magnoliopsida > Asterales > Asteraceae > Artemisia > Artemisia annua. The sequence goes on from LBNU01034580.1 coordinate 29,578, forward strand.
AATATGGTGACCTAACAATTGCCTTTTCCAAATCAGATTCTAGCCTCATTTCTTATCCAAATAGCTTAAAAATTGTTTTTATGTAATCTCTTGCTACCAATCTTCAATTTCAAACAAATTTTAGGTGTTTGCAAAATCACTTTTGTACCCATTTTGACCCAATTGAGTCGACTGCTGCTGCAGCCCAATTGTCTTCATAAGCCCTTTTAATCTTAGATTTTAGGTACCTATAGAATGTTTCAGGGTTTGATTTTGATTACATAAATAGTTAGTAGCATAGTTTTTATCAGTATCAGCTTATTTTGCTAATTGTAGTGCTTTTGCTTGCTTGTTTGATGCCTTATTTCTGCTTGCTTAGCCTGCTACCTAGACTGCTCTTTTTTTAAACTGCTTATGTACTTTCAATCTCAACTTAATATCTACTTAATTATTGGTTAGATTAGGATTGAATAATGGTACACTTGTAGTATTCTGGCCTATCTTACTTTATCTGAGCTTATTTAGGGCTTGTGGTAGTTTCTGCAGGTAGATAACTTAGGGTGTATTGCTTAGATTTGTCCTGCACCAGTTGAGGAGTAAGGTTTTCATAAGCTCATTTGTAGGATTATATAAACTCCTATAAGCTTGTAATTGAGTTTTCTAGTAGTTTAGCTTATAAGCTTTTACTTTTTACAGCTTTTAGTCCCTTACTTTTCCATTTGAATATCTATATTTGTGCTCAAACTCACCCCAGTAGCAAGTTTTTAGAAGATTTCAAAAGTCCCTTTTAGCCTTATCTGTCAGTTTTCTTTAGGCTTTTTCTCAGCTGAATCTTGTTCAAAAATATCCAATATTGCTTTTATAGGTAGTTTACTAGCTATAGTTTATCTTTTTAGGCTTATTTCAGTATTAGCTTTAGGATAGTATAGCTTTTGTTGAGCTTAAACTAGCCCCCTTAGCTGTTCTAGTTATAGCAGCCCTCTACCTTTTTATGCTCTATTAGTGTTTTTTTAGGCTTATCTAACTGCTTATTTCTGTTCCCTTTGCTTATTTTAGGTATCCCCTAGTTTGCTTTTAGCCTTAATTCCCCATTAGTTAGCTTATGTAGCTTATAGTAGCTTTTTGGAATCCTTTTAAATCCTTTTATAAGTTTTTTAGCCTACTGCTACTTATTTCCTTATAAAAATGCTTATAAATTGCTTTTCAATAAAAGTTTTAGTTTTCAAAAATGTTAATCTTTATGTGTTTAATCAGTTTTTATAATAAAATTTGAAAAATAAAAAGTTTTTGCAAAAATGAGTATCCAGGGATTCGAACCCTGGACCTCACCACACACCACACCTTTGCACACATACTCTAAATCGTTTGCCCTTGGGTCTTTCTCATTACTTTTTTGCAAAATTAATTAGTTAACTAGTTTTTTTATTTAAGCTTATAACAGCTTATCCTTAATAATTTTTTGTCCAATTTTATTTTTACCACTTTTCTTATAGATTAAAGTATTTGTCAAGAAAAATTTCAGATTTATTTCTTTTTCTTTATTATTATTAATCATTTTATTTCACTATTTTAGTTTTTAAATCATATTAATTAAACAAAAAGACATAAAAATATTTTTCTTTTTCTAAAATTATCTTTTTACATTTAGAATCTTTGAAAATTGTTTTTATGTCGTAGGATTAGTAGAGCTTAGATTTCACTTTTTATTTTGCGTTACTACGTTTATTTTAATTATAACTTGCGTTTTTAGTTTAAATTTACGTTTTAAGTATCCCTATGCCCCATTACTTGTTCCCTTAGCTTTATTGTTTGTTTTTATTCGTTATTTCAATATCATTAGTGTAGAACTCCATATTCCCCATTATTTTCCTATTCACTGCACGTTTTCACGATCACGAACCGACAAACTCAATTCAACCTTCGTTGGGACTACGACTCGGGAAATACGTTTTCACGAGTATTCAAAGAAACTTCATAGAAGTTGTTTGGTAAACTATTTTTTCTGGGCCCACATGTATTGAATGATAGATTCATTCCATGCTATATTATGGCCCGTTTGGTTTGTAAGTGGGTTTGGAATTGGATTTGGATTTGGGAATGGTTTGAAAGAAAAGTAAGAGAGAGAAAAATAATAATTACTGTAGTACTTAATTTATATATTTATTTAATAAGTAAATTGAGATATGTTATATAAATAAATAAATAAGAATGAATGAATGTGTGGTTGTAAAAAATCAAAGAAATAAAAGGTGAATTTTAATTGGTTGAATTCCTCAAATCCCACTAGTGTATGTAGGATTGAGATCTATGGGATGAATCCTCCTGCCAGTCAATGAAATGAGTTACCAAACAATGGATTTGACATTCTTTCATTCTAAACCCACTAAAACCCTTAAACCAAACGGGCCCTATCTTTGGTTAAATCCCACCAATAAGAATTTAGTTTTTTTATTTTTTCTTTTTTCTCAACTACATATTTAGGGCCCGTTTGGTTTGTGAGTGCGTTTAGAATCGGATTTAGATTTGGTATGGTTTGAAAGAAAAGGAGGAGAGAAAAAATAAAAAAGTATTTAAATTATATAATTGTTTATATTTAAATTGAGATATTATATATTATTTTAAAAATAAAAAAGTACAAGATATAAGATAAAATAAATAAACATGTGGTTAAGAAAAATAGTAAAGTACAATACAATTATGTTATTGGTTGGATTTATGCAAAAGGCACTAGTGTACCATGAAATAACATCTTTCATTCTATACCCTTTGCCACTAAATAAAATATATACTAAACAAGTGATTTGTAATTTCTTTGAATCCATACCCCCTAATTCCCCAATACCAAACGGGCTTACTTATTCTATCTTTTATATTTTATTTTTTAATTTTCAAAATAACATAATATCTCAATTTCATATAAACAATTATATAATTTAAACATTTTTTAATTTTCTCTCTCCTCCTTTTCTTTCAAACCTTTCCCAAATCCGAATCCAATTCCAATCCACTTATAAACCAAACGCACCCTAAGGCATGAATCAAAAATTGCATTATTTTCATTCTAAATCTTGAATCCATTTATCAAAGATGAACCAAACATTTAATAAGTGTCACATCATTTCAAAAACCATTCAAAATACCTATAACAAACAGCACCCTAGTTTACTGGTAGAATTGCGATTTTCCAACTTCATTCTTTAAATGAGTTGTTTTGTGAGATAATGCCAAATTATCTTGTATGATATATCAACTAAAGACGCTTTGACCGTTTGACACGTTTGGACCGTACCATGCCCTTCTTAGCCAATTTTTTTTTAAATAAATACATTTTTCGTCTTCAAAAAATTATTTACATACAAAAAATAGCCAATTTAAAAATGCAGCATCATTACAACTTTCTTTTTGTTACCTTTTGTAGAATTATTTACCGTTAAATAATTAATTTAAAACTTCTTTAATTTTTGTAATAATAATTTCAAGTAAAGGAAGTATGGTAACTCGAACTAAATTCCCTATCTATTCTTTAAAGTGGACAATTAATTTAAACAACCCAAAATGAAAATATGAACTATGAAATGGAGAAACTACCGCATTAGAGATTAGATGGTTAAAGAGTATGCTCCAAATAGCAGCAAAACGTGAATTTTCTTGAAGGTTGCCCATGGATGTTTGTGTATGTGTACCTTAACAATTTGGTCATAATAATAGGCATGTATTTATGTGTGGTAGGCCACCACATGCAACTCGAATATTCGAGATAATTGACATCTATTACATTGGAGAACTAGAAAAATTATGGTATCAACTTGTTGACTATTCAGGATGTGCAATTTGTTTTCATGATTAGGACTTTATTTTAGTTGATGTCGTTTTTCTTGATACATTCCATTTTATCTAAGTGACTCCATCTTTTGAGGAATGCAGACTATACAATTGTCCAAATGCACGTTGTTAATGGTCTTTTGGCACTTTGTTCTTTGGTCCGATGTATCTCTTGTACAAGTTAATACGGATATATCATTAACCATTTAGAAATTGTGCTTTTGTTAAATGGAAAATAATGTTTTTCTATAGGCAACTGTGAGACTTAATTATAGATAGATAAACAATGGACAAATGATCACCTTTCTGATTAGGTTGGTGGAGTTAAGCAGTTTGATGTTGTGGGATGTTTGGCTTGTTAAGTTTGGTCTTTGTGTACAGTTTGACCCCGCATATCTATTTATTTATTTTCTCAAACCAATTACTCACAAATAAATGTCTTTACGAGGTTTGAAATCTTTATAGATTCATACTTATTTTCATGAAAACATGTGTGTACCCCGTCTGGAAGAAAAAAAAAAAGTCATTTTTAAGTTTTATATCACGAATGCGGTGTATGCTTATATGTCTTTATTTCTCAAAGTTTTTTGGTATATGTCGTTCGCCTTGTATGTTTGTTATGCGTTATATGCTTGTATGTGATATATGCTTGCTATGCGTTATGTGCTTACATAGTTTTTCTTTTCATGCAACTTTTACACAATCACACATCCACATATATTTGAACAAATCCTTCATTCGCACACATTTACTTGTCGGAGGTCATCATAAAAGCAGTTTCCTTACTCTTGAGTTTTTTCTAGGGTACGGGTATAATATGAATATGACGGGGCATGTTATTATTTGAGGGATAATTTCATCATACAAAACAAAGAGGAGGTGATTGGGACACTCATATTTTTTTATTGAGATACTCAATTGTACAAGCGATTAAAACATACTATAAGTATTGTACAAATATATAATGCATACATTAGAGTGACCCAATAAAAATATGAGTGTGCAAATCAATTACCAAAACAAATGTATCACACTAAGCCTCACATTATGTTATCATCACACAACAACGCTTATATTCACTTATAGAAAATCTTTTATATAATAAATGAATTACATCATTTCGGAGGTTTTTTGACAAAACAATCTTATGGGGAAAAAAATTGGGCTAATAGGAGAGCTCGATTTTGACACATGGGCGAAATCGAGCAATATGATTGACCAATAAAAAGTCAAAATTGAATTGATTTTGGTCAAACTTTAATAAATTTGGTGGAGAATTTGATTGAGGAAAAAAAACACATAAAAATAAAGGTGTCAAATTTATGAAAATAAAAATTTTAAAAAAGAGGAGGTAATTAATAAAACATTAGTGGTTGAATTTTAAATATATTATATGGAGTTAAGTGTAAAATTATAAATCTCTATGTTTTTTTGATAACTTTAGATAATAAACAAATAAACCCTTACACTTTATAATATGAACTTTGTTTACAATTACATGAGTATTAGTATTGGTTTGAGACTTTCATCTATTGAACTTACAAAATTTTATAAATGTACGAATTAGTTTTAATATACGTTAAATACTTTTAAAATAAATATTAGTTTTAAAATTTCATCGATTAAAATATCTTTTTACTATGTACGTTAAATATAAATAAGAACTCATGTTATCCTATTTTAAAGTTTAATCTATACGTACACGGGTTTGAATATTAAATACAGTTAAATTATTATTAACGGTAATAAAAATATCAAATGGTAAGTACGAGTTACTGTGATATGAAAATAAATATACGCGATTGTACTTATAACGACTCATGTAATTATTATTTAAAGTTTATATACGGATATCCGGAAAAACTTTTTTAAAAACTTTACGGAGTATATTTTAACTTCATCAACGCTCATTATGTGCTACTAAACTCGCACATTTTGTACAACATGATATCAATAGTTAAAGTTAAACAACAACATCAACTTCAACATTAACATATATGTCAGCTAAACAAAGTTAAATTTTTCATCAAATAAAATTTTTACAAAATATTAATTGATACTAATACATAATGAAAAACTCATGCATACTTATTAATTGTACTTATATCACAATTTTCACGGTTAAATTCTTATATGTCCATATAGTAAGCAAAAATTTTAAAATAAATTTGATTTATGTGTAAACCCATGTGATCAAATAACCTTTGACCCAATAACATTATAAGGAGACACGCTCAAGAATCCAATCCAAGGTCGATGCCACGGTAATATTTACAATTTCTGCTAACTATTTTTCTTACTTTCGCACATGTTGATGCTCTAACTTTTTAAAATATACATAAGATTTTCTGTTTTTAAACGATAATACTATATAATAAAATTTTTCTGGAAAAACCCCGTGCGTACACGGGTATTATAACTAGTACATTAATAATATGTTTTGTAGTAATATTTTCGGAAATGAAAATATAAATTTTCAATTTTGGGTACTCTTTTTTTGAAATAAACAAATCTCAATGGCATTTATTTTTGGGAAAATGATAAAAAAATACATTGAACTTGACACTTTTTACCATTGTATGTTGCCAACTATTTTTTTTTTCATTGTAACACAAAACTTGACATTTTTTGCTATTGTATGAACTAAGCATCGCATCGTTAGTCCTTTACACTAACGGTCGTTGGTAAATAACTTGAAATTCCGTTTTCTTCCGATTTTACACGTTTTCATCCGTTTTCTTACGTTTTTGTCCGATTTTACACGTTTTCTTCCGTTTTTTTACGTTTACGCCCGTTTTTTTACGTTTTCACCCTGTTTTTTTACGTTTTTGCAT
>LBNU01034580.1:37020-58658 GCA_014162995.1 Artemisia annua
TGTAAAATCGGACAAAAACGTAAGAAAACGGATGAAAACGTGTAAAATCGGAAGAAAACGGAATTTCAAGTTATTTACTAACGACCGTTAGTGTAAAGGACTAACGATGCGACGCTTAGTACATACAATAGCAAAAAATGTCAAGTTTTGTGTTACAATGAAAAAAAAAATAGTTGGCAACATACAATGGTAAAAAGTGTCAAGTTCAATGTATTTTTTTATCATTTTCCCTTTATTTTTTGGGTTTTGTTGACAATACGAGAATTGTTGTTAACAACTTATTCCCAAAAGTTTAGTTTAGACAATATACAACGTTTAAACTCAAAGTAACACATATTTTCCAACCAACTCTATATTAGCATATTTTATGTTCACATACCAAATGTGATCAATGAATTCTATTCGTAATTGAGAAATTTTGGGAAGTGACAAATGGTTAGTAGTAATTTATTATATATTGTTTAAACATTTTTTTTTTCTTATACAATATTTTGTGATAGGCAGATTTCTTCTCAACTAAATGCACCTAGTATTTTCCGAAATTTTTGATGGTATGTGGTTCTGAACTTCTGTTACCAGATATATTATGGGGCCGTTTGGTTGAGGTTGTTGACATGACTCAAGTCCACTTTACGCTTGATATACCGACACATATGAGGTGTGGAACTGTAGATCGAGTAAAAAAAATTGGTGGGCCAGAAAATTACAAAAAGAGTAGGGTTAATTGCACGAAAATGTATCATAGTTGTCACGAATTCCTACTATGAGGTGAGATCTATGCAAAACAAGTATCACTTAAAAAACAAATAAGTCAATCCCAACCATCCATCCACCTTTCATCTAATGGCTAAGATCAAATCAAAAAATAACAAAAGGAGGGTAAAATTGGCATTTTAACTCATTTAATATAAAACCTACTTTCCACCTTTTTTTTAAAAACAACATATCTTGCAAACGGTAAATCTTCAAGCTACGAAAAATACACCATCGCGACGAGAAAAAAATTATCTTTCTATAGATATGCATTGTTATATACTTTCGACGAATTTTTTTTTTCAAAATTTCGTCCAGAAAAATCCCATGGGATTCATAAAAAGACGATTTTTTTTTTCAAAATTTCCGTCTAGAAAAATCCCACGGGATTCGTAAAAATCCCATGGGATTCGTAAAAAGACGAATTTTTTTTTTCAAAATTTCCGTCCAGAAAAATCCCACGAGATTCGTAAAGAAATCCCACGGGATTCATAAAAAGACGAACTTTTTTTTTCCAAAATTTTCGTGCAGAAAAATTCCGCGGGATTCGTAAAAAAATCCCATGAGATTCGTAAAAAGACGATTTTTTTTTATTTAAAAAAAAAATCCGTCCAGAAAAATCCCACGGGATTCGTAAAAAGACGAAATTTTTATTCAAAATTTTCGTCCAGAAAAATCACACAGGATTCGTAAAGAAATCCTACGGGATTCGTAAAAAGACGATTTTTTTTTTTTCAAAATTTCTGTCCAGAAAAATCCCACAGGATTCTGTATGATTTATCTCATCGATAAATCACAAAGGATTCAGTATAAATCCCATGGGATTCATTGTGAATCCCATGAGATTCAGTATGAATTTCAAGGGATTCATTGTGAATCCCATGTGATGATTCATACAGAATCCCATGGGATTTACACAGAATCCCATGGGATTCTTTGGTGCATCCCATGAAATTTATACAGAATTCCTTAAAATTCATACTGAATCCCATGGGATTTATACAGAATCATATGGGATTTACACAGATTACCCATGTGATTTCTCTATTTCATAAAAAAAAATACTCCCTCATTCACATACTCTAAAAAAAAGATAGAAAAAAAAGTATCACTTTTAATATAAAAAAATTGATAGAAAAAAATAATAATAATTAAGATTGATATTTGTGTGGAAAATACCAACTAAAAAGAATAAAAAGAAAGAAGTTGGAGTCACTAGTGAAGCTCACTCCGGTTACATCGTCACCCACCATTTCTTTTTTGGATTCCATTTCATTATCCCTTTTTTTCTTTTCTTATCTTAGACACGCCTACATCTGTTTATATAAATTTATTTATAGCCTTTTAGTAATTGATTTCATACAAGACAATGGAAGTGAAACAAGTTAATGGTGATGTTAAAGAAGGGCGAATACTAATAGATCTGTATCAGTTTACTATGGCTTATGCTTACCGGAAAGCTGGCAAACATAATGAACGTGCTTAGTTTCTTTATTCATTCCTTTTTCTTGTTTTATTTTAGATACTACTTTTCGTAAATCTATCTAGATCTAACGTTGTTACCGAATATGCCAATATCACAAAATTAAAACACAAACTTTATAAGAACGAGAAAGAGAAAGAAAGAAGAACAGGGGAGGAGAGTTGGGTTACTGCAATAATTCTATGTATCTTTTCATTTAGCCATTAATTATATAATATGCATCCAACATCACACTAGTTTGCAAAATACGTGGCTAACATATTCGCCATTCACTAAAAGCATATAATCAGATAGAGTCCTTGTACTTTGATGGTTTCACAATAACCCTTGAACTCTTTCTAGGTTGTTGAACTTGACCTCCAACTGAAGCACGTCCCATATTATTTGGGCCTGCATCATTGCCCCCTCGATGAGAAAACACCTTGTCCTCAAGGGGGAAATCTGGAAAATCTTGCATGAACTCGTTCAAAGGTTCCCACGTAGCATCTGATATCGACTGTCCATTCCATTGCACGAGTAACTGAGTTACCAGGTGACCTTGTTGCATGACTTGTCGATGACCAAGAATAGTAGCTGGATATAACAAAGGTTGGCTTCCAAAAAAATCAGCAGGTAAAGGGTTTGGATTTATAGTAGGATCACCATTCCATCAAACGTGTTTTGTATTTTTTAGTGATGCCGCTTGCAGCCACTTACCGACGCTTGCAGCTGCTGTAGCTGCCACTCTCTCGCCGGAAAAAGTAACCATTGTCGCCGGAAAAATTTTTTGGTTGCCGGAAACTTCACGACTACCGACGTTAAGAGCTGATTATAAGCCACAAACACGCTCATAGTCATCGTGAATCCACAGATCTATTCATTCTGTATGAATCTTGAATCGGATTTAAGGTTTTTGTAGAGATTGAGTGTTGGTTTTTTTTTGTTGTAGATGATGAAGTGAGCTAAGATGGATTTGGGTTTATGGTGTGGGATGTTTGGTGGAGTTGCGTAATTACAAAAGTACCCTTCTGTTTTTTATTAATTTATAATAAAGATTAATTTGCACTGTCAAATCTAAAAGAGTTGGATGGTGTAGATTGAAGCATTTGTAACAAAAAAGTTTGCAATTGTATACATTATACTTGCTTTTTGGACATTTTTTGTGTAGAGTTTGACGTCTTTAGCAGGTTGTGCCACATCATACAAGTTACCATCCATGTCATCTCAAATTCAAACCAAATGTATCTGTTATCTTGAAGTTTTACTACTTTTCTGTTACCAAAATAACGTTGCAATGATTCCAAATAAAACAAAAACCATATGTGGAATCAGATCAATGGATCATCAACGGTCTCCTTTTATCCCCATCTCTGTTCATTGGGTCATCAATGGATCATAACTTTCTGATTATCTATTTTTAAAATTCCAAATATCAATTACATTTTTTTTTCATCAATCTAAACACATTTTGAAACGGAAATCATAGATCTAAAAACAAAACCCACCAACATTAGTTCAAGTAAACCCTCTTTCAATAATTAACCCACCATCTCACCGCCACAAACCCACAATCATAACCAATATTTGAAAGAAATGGCCAGCCGACTGTGGCTGTGGTTCGGCGGCCCAGATCTGAAAAAAAGCGAAAAAAAAAGATGACTTTGCTGGTGGTTTGGAGCTGGTAGTGGTAGATGGCCGCGATGGGTGGTGGTTGTTCGGTGTCAAGTGTCTTGTGGTTGTTATTAGTAGCCATGGTAAGTGGTGATGACTGATGAGAGAAGAAGAAGAAGAATAAAAATGAGGAAATGATTGATACTCATGCGTATGTGAAAAAGAAAGAGTATGTAATTTGTCAAAGAGAAAATTACCAAAATGGTATGAAAGTACAACCGGATTCTTTTTTATGGTCACTTTTACCACCTAATTCCCAAAACGGTCATGCTCAACTGCTCGACTCCACCCTTTTTGCGACAAGTGTCATTTGCAAGTACATGAGTTAGGTAGGATTATTGTAAAATTACAAAGATACCCTTATCTTCATATTTAATTTATCTCTCCTAATTCACCACCTACCCCAACCTTTTCCACCACACAACCATCCATTCCCCATATCTACTCACCATCACCAACACATACAATAAAAAAAATCTTACACCAAAACACAAATAAAAAACAGATCTGTGACGAAACGAGCATTAAAAAGCATCAAAGTTTCATTTCTTTTTCTAGGGGCAACCGGGAACACAAACACACTTTGATAACTTTCTGCTACATCAGAGCATTAAAAACAAACTTCAAAATCCACCTGTCTCGAATGATATAACCCACGAAGGAGTCAAGAGCTTTTCAGCTTCAAGATCTTATACAAGGTCTCGGGTGTATTGTTTTTGTATAAAGATCTTAAAGCAAAGAGAGGATATGAAGAGAAAAATCTCGGGTATATGTCCAGCTTCAAAATCAAGAGTTTTTCTTCAATCAAAAATCTTGTATTAAAAGAGAGGATATGAAGTTCATTTTTCAAGGTCTCGTGTATGTTTTTTTATACAAGGTCTCGGGTATGTGCAAAAGGTTTATTGTTTTTGTTTCTCTCTTTTCAGATCTAAACAAAGAGAGGATATGAACAATTTTGTTCATATTTTTTTTAACAAATGTACAACTCAAAAAACATATAGTACAACCCATTTATGCACAACATTCTATCAGTTAACACAAAAAATGTGTTGCTCTGTTTTAGTAACGTAAATGTGTTGTTCTTGTTTTTTAGTCGTTAGTTACAGACATGATTACTAGGATAGAGAACAGTTGGTGTGAAGTTATTTCTTGGCCAATGATGTTCATTACTTGGATAGAGAGCATTTGGTTATCCATGGTGTGGTTAGTTTTTTTTTTTTTTTTTTTATAGAATGGATATACAGAGCACTATAATTGATATTGTTTCAAATGTTAGTTTTTTTAGTTTAAATATATAAAACTTGGTGGTTGAGCAGTTGAGTAGTGATGGTTGATCAGTTGAGCAGTGGTAGTCGAGCTCTGGTGGTGGTGGAGGGTTGTCGGAATTTGGAGATGGTGGTGGTCGGAATCTGGGTGTTAACATATGAAGATGATGAATAGTTAGGTGGGTACAAGTATATAAGCACAAAGTACATGTATCAAAACATAATTGAAAAAGATATAATTAATAAAGAATAAGGGTATTTATGTAATTCACAATAAAGTAATAAAGCACTTCCACCTAACTCTTGTACTTGTAAGGGACACATGTCAACAATTGGGTGGAGTCGAGCAGTCGAGCAGTTGAGCATGACCGTTTTGAGAATTAGGTGGTAAAAGTGACCATAAAAAAGAATCCGGTTGTACTTTCATACCATTTTGGTAATTTTCTCTTTGTCAAATTATCCTATGTGGTTCCATGTAGACAATTGAAAAAAATGAATAAATAAACAATTGACCTGCAACCTGCAAAAGAGGTCAAACTCTACACAAAAAATGTCCAAAAAGCAAGTATAATGTATATAATTGCAAACTTTTTTGTTCGATACATATAGTAGGAATTCGTGACAACTATGATACATTTTCGTGCAATTAGCCCAAAAGAGTATGTTAAATTGTTAACCAAAAATTTTTACTCACTATCGTTTTGTTGGCATTCTTATTCTTACCCTCTAATCAAACATGGGAGTTGATATCTACGCATGTGGTTTTATTCATACACATAAAAATAGTTGCAAAAAGACTATTATACCCTTTCTTGTATTTAGTTTATTGTTTGATCTTAAGAGCATAGTAGTCTATTTGCAACTATTTTTATGTGTATCAATCAAAACCACCTATTGAGATATCAACTCCCATCAAACATACACTATAATCAAACAAACATATACTGCTCATCAAAGCAAACGCACCTATACTTCCAAAAATATCAAAGGTTCATCCACTCCACCCACTTATTTATCTTTTACTCCACTAAATTTAAAAAGAGGTAATTCTCTATGTGCATCGGTCGCTTAAAGTTTATACCTTTTCTAGACTACAAAAAGTGACTTCATAAAATGCCCCAGGAGACTTAGGCGACTTGGGCAACTTGTCTTCCACCTTTTAAATGTTTACAAGTGTCCCATACAAGTGCAAATAATGAAGACAAGTGTCCCCAAACGACTTGGGCAACTTGAGCGACTTGGGCGACTTGTACTTGTATGGGACACTTATCGACATTTAAATGGGTGAGGGATAAGTCACTCAAGTCTCCTGTGCATTTTGAGAAGTCATATTTTTTGTCTAAAAAAAAGTATAGACATTGGGCAACCGGGGCACATAAAGAATTACCTCATTTAAAAAAAACTATATATGTTGTACGAATAAATGCAAAGAAAATGATAACTTAGAAAAATAATTCCAACATGCCTTTAGTGGTGGAAGGTGCACAGTGAGTGACAGATTCATCTTTCCCTATAAAACTTCAACCCAAACACTTGCAAAACCAACCCATATACTTTTTCACATCAAAATTTATATTAAAATAAAACCACAAGAAAAAATATATTTGAATTTTTTTTTAAATCATATATGGCTGATGTCAAACAAGTTTCAAAGTTAAACTGTATTGATCTCTCTAGCCCAGATACCCCCACCTCTGTTTCCTTGCTCAAACAGGTCAAGTTATATACAGTACATATATATTTAGTATGCATATACATGTTTATGGGTAATACTTGTTATATGTATTAGTATGGATATACAAGTTTTTTTGGTTTAAATATGAGGTAGATGTTATACTGTATGATTGTTAATCTGTTTAATGTTTTCTGGTTGTGTTATACTATAATATAGGCATGCATGGATTCTGGTTTTTTCTATGTAACCAATCATGGGATTAGTCCAGAGTTTATGGAACATGTTTTCACTCAAAGCAAAAACTTTTTTGATCTCCCGTTGGACCAAAAAATGAAGCTTCTTAGGAATGAGAAACATCGAGGATACACGCCTGTTCTTGACGAACTTCTTGATCCCGTTAATCAACTTCATGGTTTGTTCACATTTTTCTTAGTGATCATGTGTTACGCAAATGTTTCATATGAATATCCTCATAAGCATGCTCAGTTACGCATTGCTTCTATGAGTTCTATCTGAACTTTGGTTAACTGATATTGAAGGTGATCACAAGGAGGGATTTTACATAGGTATTGAGTTGCCTGAAGATGATCCAGAAGCTCAAAGGAAATTTTACGGGCCAAATTTGTGGCCTGAATCAGGTAATATTAGCATTTAGCAAGTCTTGTTAAGAACTTAGGGGGTGTTTGGATGTGCGTCTTGAGTGTGATTATTTGATATTGGAATAATTAGAATCAGATTATCAGTTGTATGTCACAAGCTGTAAAAATAGTGTTTGGATGTAATTCAGCTGTATAAGGTTGCAGTAAAAATAATGTTTGGATATGCTTAAGAGTATTAAAAAATTTCTGACTATCGATAAAATTGACTAAAAAGAACAATTTGGTTAAGAAGTGAGTTCTGTTATAAACATATGTCAAGTTTGGTTTGAAGAATGTCTACTTTATGTTACCCGTAGATAATCAGTTCTGTTATAAATGAAACTGATTATCAAAACTCAGAAGCAACACTTTGTTTATCCCAACATTAATAGCCGAATAATATGACTTCAAGTTGCAATTAACAGTTGTTTAAATGGTTGTCACAGACATCTTGCCTGGATGGAGGCAAACTATGGAAAAATATCATCAAATGGCTATGTAAGTTATCTCGAGCATATGAACTGCCAATTTTTCGTACTTCGTGCTACTTAATGTTTAACAGAATTCGTTTTGTCTCATTTTTAGGGAAGTAGTTAGAAAAATCGCAAGGCTTATAGCTCTGGCACTTGATCTAGAAGCCAACTTTTTTGATCGACCAGAATTTCTTGGCAGACCTATTGCAGTCTTACGCTTGCTGCATTATGAAGGTGCAAACTAAACTCTTTGCCAAAAGGGATTCCAGTTTACAACATCGTTTTTGCAGGAAAATGTGAAAGTTCGTTTGTTTTTGTAGGTCAAGTATCTGACCCTACAAAGGGAATGTATGGTGCCGGTGCACACTCTGATTATGGTTTGGTTACTCTCCTGGCAACCGATTGTGTTTCTGGACTCCAAGTATGCACATTTAAACGTATACCTTTATAAATATCATTTTACTTTCAAATAAGGAACTGTTCTAATGTTTTATAGATATGCAAGGACAAAGACGCAAAGCCTCAGGTGTGGGAAGATGTTAAGCCACTGAAAGGGTATGTGGGTAAATTGTGTACACCTTTAAACGAACAATAAGACTGATAAACAAAGGTTCTAATGTTTTTCAGAGCTTTTGTGGTAAATCTTGGTGATATGCTGGAACGATGGAGTAACCGGATCTTCAGGTACAAGTATTCTGGTTTAAGTCATTGTTTTGCAGTGGTTTGACAAAAAGTCATTGTTTTGCATATTTTGACTCTTGACTGGAAATGACTAATTTAATTGTTAATATTTTGGAACTATTACAAAATTCAAAATTAATTTCACATCTATTTCGACTCTTTAAAGTTTAAAGTAGTAGCTTTCACTAAAACGTCCACCTGAAATAGATAGGACGTTGACTAAATAATGCAAAACATTCAATATGAAACAGAACTGATATCCGCCACCTGTATCCATGGCCTACCAGCACTAACTAATGGATATTGCTCAAACCGAGTAATATCTTTCGTCATCGAGTTACTCACTTTTTAAACTACCTTAACTTTCACTCTCTTTAGATAGCACCATTCATTGTGAATATGTTCAAAGGACAGCATGATATTTAAAAGTTACCATCTATCACGTTTCTGCATTTGTAGATTTTAGTGTTTATTTGGAGTTCTCTTAACATTTGCTTAAATAGGTCGACATTGCATCGAGTGTTGGGCAATGGCCAAGAGAGATATTCTGTAAGACCTTTTCCTTATCTGAAACACGGTTTTCTAACTTCTGATTAACTTTTTGAACAAAACTGATATATCTATTAAGCCTTTGAGATATTAAGCAATAACCGTTTTCTTGCTTTTTTTCTATGTGCAGATCCCATTCTTTGTGGAACCTAGTCACGATTGTGTGGTTGAATGTTTACCTACATGCCAATCAAAATTAAACCCACCCAAGTAAGTATTCAAGAACCTCCTTTTTTCTCATCTTTTATTTCTTTTGAAAACCATCTGTTTCATGAAATGAACAAAAGACGGAAGTTCCCAAGATGACCAGTTTTGAACAACCTGTGAAAGCTAAAATATACTAATAAAGAATATCGTTTCGGACACGTTGGTCCATAATCAATTGGCTACTATACAAAGAGCCATTTTTGCACCTTGACAAAAGATAACAGTGTTTGTAACGAAATTTCAAAGCATTGCTTGTTTAGTTGGTGTTGTTTACATTTCGACTGTGTTAGGTTTCCTCCTATCAAGTGCGAAGAGTACCTTCTTCAGCGATACCAGGATACCCATGCTGATCTAAGGACATACAACTAACCCTGAATTTGATTATACCGATTAGTTTGTTGTATTTAAGATTGCAAGTTTTGGCATTTCTGATAGTAATTTGCATCTGAACTATATATTGTATAACATATAAGATCGGTGGTTATAGGATTAGCAATATGCTTGTACTTCAACTTTATTATGAAGTGACTGAGTTTTTTGTATTCTTTTAGTTACATCTTGTAAATTTTAACAATCATAGTTATATCTTTACCATCATATCCTTTGGAGTGAGTGGTTGGATTAGGAAGTTTCTGTGGTGTATGTTTTGGAGGGTTAAAATGTGTTGTGTACTATTGATTGCGTAAGTAATAAAATGCTTTTCGACGTTCAAATAACAAACAACAAAAAAAAAAAAAAAAAAAAAAAAAAAAAATCTTTGCAATATTTTATCTTCACACCCAGATCCTTAGCATTTTTTTTTGAACGGCGAGTTAGTAGTTAGTGATTCGAGCCCACAGTGACATCCAATTGGGCAGTATGCAAGCATCGAACCTTTCTCCTTAGCATTTGATTTTAATCAAATAAGAATTAACAGAAAAGAACAAAAGGATAGAACATCTTGATAATGATTGCAAATAAGAATTAATCAAATAAGAATTAACAGAAAAGAACAAAAGGATAGAACATGTTGGTAATTTGATGATGATGGTAGAAAAGCAAAGTGAATTATGAGTAAAGGAGCTTCTATTATTATTGAACTAAAGATAACATTCACACAATAACAACCACCATGCCGAAAATACGTACTAAACCACTCACAAAACAACAAAAAGTTTACAACATACACATAACGGAAAGCAGAAATAAGAAGACATAAGACTCGGGAAAAGTATAAACTCAAACCACTAGTAAGATGATGGTTTATCTGTAGCTTCGGTAGTTGGGGGTGTACATACAGCTCTCAGCATACTTCACTAGATCCGTAGGGCGAGGTAGACGAGTTGCCAAACCTGTAACACATTTATCCAATTAGTTAACATTGTGACATCCTGTTAACATTATCCTTTCAGAACGAAACTGTAAGTAGCAAGGTGAAGATTTCAACTCATCACATACTCAAAAATATTGATTTTGGTTATTTTGTATCCCTAACGGGTCAAAAGATATCTAAAAAGGAAACAGGTCAAATGGGTTAAATGGGTCAAACTGGTCATAAGTTGCTCAAACTGTATGTAATGCATGATACATCCTAAATCATTTTATCCAAATGTTACAATATTATTGAAATAATTAAATATATTAATCATATCTGACACTAATTATCAAGAACTTTATAATCGTGACAAAAAGGGAAACCCAACCCTGTTTCTGTATATATTTTGACCCGAACCTTTTCTCAACTAATAGTACTCAACTCACTGCAACATCTATCAATAAAAATAAGCAACTCACCAAGGTCATATGCTTTAGCAGCTACGTGGGCAGCAATATTAGCAGAAATCTTCCTGATGTTAGTGAGTGGAGGATAAATCATCCCCTTATCAAAGTGCTCTTGTGTTACTTGATTAGCCAATGCTTCCGCTGAACAAGAAAAGATTCACTAATTTAGTGATATGTTGATACAGATGATAAATGTTATATAAAAAATTCACAGCAGATTAAACAGATTCATAAAGATTTCAACATTTTGCAATAGTCTTTACAGTAGGAAATTCGATTAGTACTTACATGCTGCCAAAAGCATCTCATCATGTACACGGATTGCACCAGAGATGACCAACCCAAAACCAAGCCCAGGGAAAATGTAAGCATTATTAGCCTGGATATACATGAAGATAAACTAAGATAAGTATAAATTATCAATGGTATATTACCACCAAAACTTGAATGTATAAATAAAAGTATGACCTGGCCAGGAATGTGGAGTTTGCCATTGTATTCATAAGGATCAAAAGGACTGCCACTGGAAAAGATTACACGCCCCTACACAATGATCGATTGAGTGTGTGTTTGTGATAACATGCTTTTTTTATGGAAGTTAAAACGTGAAAAAGTTATTAATCTTAGTTACCTCAGTCCAGGTATAAGCTTGTTCGGCAGTGCACTCAGCTTGTGATGTTGGATTGGATAGAGCCATAATAAGTGGTCTCTGCATACAATAAAATAATAATAAATTAGTTTGTGTTCCCCTGTTGTATATGAGCAACTAGATGTGGCAAGGTTCCATTTACTTATAAATGGTTCAATTCAGATTATGTTTATCTCCAGCAGGTCAAATATAAACAAACAGCGAAAAAGGAATTGGGTCAAACATGTCAAAAATCCCCCGATATTTAGTTACTATTCATGTAAACTCCTAAGTCATGTAATTAAAAAATAAATTATTATCGAAATACTAAAATTGTAGTTATCAAATGTAAAACACTGGTAACTTATTAGAGTTCAAAGTTTTGGATATTCATGTCAACCCAACACGGACCCTATCTAACAACTCACACCCATTTTGAGTTTTGAACAGGTACCCAACCTGTCTGACCCACCCATTTAGCCACCTGCATAAAAAAAGCGAGTGTGCCTGTGTGTCAAAGAGAAAAAGAGAGAGAACCTCATTGAAGGCTGCCATGGCCTCAACCACTTCTTTTGTAAACGTCTGTCCTACCCCAGATGTTCCAATCAATACAGTTGGTTTGATGGCCTGATGATTAATGGTAAATGAAATTTAGAGTTTAGCAGCAGTGGTCAAAAGTTTATCATGAATAGGTAAAAATAAATGAACATTATCAAAATTGTCTTACCTTGACGGCATCTAAGAGAGTTGAATGAGGCTCACATTCATGAGCCCATGGTTTCTTAAAGTGCTGAAGGGATTCTTTACGAGAACTAACAATCAACCCCTGAAGAAGCAACAGTGATCATGTAAGGACATAAGCACGTACCATGAAAAATGTATTAGTCCAAATGTACTCACCTTAGAGTCCACTAGGTATATCTTCTTACGGGTCTCTTCAATAGGAATGTTTGTCTATAAACAGTAAACAGTAGGAAAGTTAGCAGTTGCTAACGCATGTTACATAACTGTACAATTTTACTTGAGCATAAAGACAGTACCTTGGTTGATATCTCAAGAGCTATAAGCTCTGCTATACCAGTTCCAGCCTGAAATATAAACATGAATAGAATGTCAATGAAACTGGAGCATCAAGTTGTCCAAAATCCAAATGATCAGTTTGCCAAGGTCTAGAAGAGCTTAAAATAGTTTTCAAAAAAATGAGCACAAAGATAAGGGACTCACTTCCCCAGCACCAAGGAACATGAACGTGTGATCAGCCAAGCTACCGCCAAGTAATTTCAGTGATGCAACAAGACCAGCAAGAACCACAGATGCAGTCCCCTACAAACCAAAGACTCAAAAGTTATACAGGGATATCAAAGACTAGCCCAATGGAAATTCGTCAATCAATTATATTGTATACCTGTATATCATCGTTGAACACCAAATGACTAGTTCTGTATTTGGACAAAAGCTCAAATGCATTGTGGTTCGCGAAATCTTCAAACTGCAAAATTTAAATTGTGTCAACACAGTGTGCATGAATATATGTACTTAGGAGCTCTTACAGTCGGATGTAACAAACGAAAGTCACATGGATTATTTACCTGCACGAGGACTTTTTCACCATAGTTCTGCTTGACTGCAGACATGAACTCTTCAAGTAACTCGTAGTATTCCTGCAGATACATAAGATATAAAAGCTTGCCCTCTATACTAAATCAAAGAAAAGACATAATTAAGGTAAGAAA
Source organism: Artemisia annua (assembly GCA_014162995.1). Classification (NCBI taxonomy): domain Eukaryota; kingdom Viridiplantae; phylum Streptophyta; class Magnoliopsida; order Asterales; family Asteraceae; genus Artemisia; species Artemisia annua. The sequence continues at coordinate 50,517 of LBNU01034580.1, forward strand.
CAATATTCATAGAGAATATGTACCTTTCCGGTAGCCCTTTTTTGTTTAAGTCCGATGTAGAACTCATCATCCAGAAGCTTCTGGTTGTTGGTCCCCACGTCAATGGTTATTGGCAAGCACTGCATAAACAAGTTAAAAGCAATTAGTAAATCTGCAATTAAATAGGTTTTGCAATTAAAATGATAGGAAAAGTTATAAGGCTATTTTAAACCAGCGATGTTGATATCTACGTAAGAAACTGAATACAAAAGTAAGTACTCATGCAACCTCTAGGTATCTAAAATTCATGAATTAAAACGTGTAATGGAGCTTACCGCAGAAGGCCTAACTCCTCCAAGTGCGGTATATAAAGCCAGTTTCCCAACTGGAATTCCCATACCCTGTACAAATTTATAGAGTTCAGTTATACAATTTTGACATTCATGAAACAAAATCATTAAGGATATAAGATTAGCTTATGGTACCTGACACCCAAGATCTCCCAGTCCCAAGATACGCTCACCATCTGTCACCACGATAACTTGAATACTCCTCTCAGGCCAGTTCTTTAGCACCTCAAGAACCTTGCCCCTGCAGATTCAAGTAACTCAAATGTCAACTAATTACTAATTTGAAATAATCTAAATATAAACTGAACACAGTTTTGTCTAACAGTCATACTTCTCTTTCAAACTAATGTAGAGACCCTGAGGACGCTTGAAGATACTCCCGTATTTCTGGCAAGCTTCACCAACTGTAGGTGTGTATACAATAGGGAGAAGTTCTTCCACATTATCAATCAGAAGCTTGTAGAACAACCTCTCATTTCGCTCCTATAAACCATAATAGAACGAACATTTAAGACCATACAGCAAACAGGATACAACTTGTGAAATATGTTGATTACCGAAACAAAACAAAAATAAAAGTTTCAAGTAATACCTCGAGTTCCATCATAGCAACATACTTGTGCAACGGAACATCATAACTACGGATATTTTGCATCAACTTCTTCTCCTGGTGAGTCATAACACAAAATATATCTTATATAACATGTTCAATCCAAATAAATTTTCAGCATCCATACAAGGATTTTGTAACAAATGCAAACCTGAAGCTCCTGATTCGAAATACACGGAGGCAACAGACCGCGCAAGTAATGCGCATCTCTTTCCCTCTCAGTAAACGCAAGTCCCTTGTTATGGTGTGGATCCCTCAGCAAAGTGTATCCACTATAAACAATCATAATCTTTCACAGTTACAACAAAATTCGACACGATCACCTAACTAACTGATCTAATCATCAGAAACTTAACTAAATTAAACAACATAATCATCATCGGTTATTAAGTCATCCACTCAAAGCTAATTAACAAATAACCCCAAACTTGATCAAACCAATCGAAATTAAAAAAAAAAAAAAAAAAAAAAAAAAAAAANACCTAAAAGCTCCATATAATCTGAAATAAGCTGATTAAACATGCAAACACAAATCCTTCATGACTAAATTCAAACAAAAACCATTGACAGAAAAAAGAAATTATCTTAAACTACAAAATCATTCGACCACAACGATCCAACCAACTAATATAATCAGCACAACTTAAACAGTCATAATTAGTGCATCATAAATTCATAATCATCGGTGAAAGTTCAATTCAACTTGAGTCAACAACTAATTACTAACCCAAACTTGATCAAACATATCCAAAATTTGAAACATAGGAAACTACAAATGCAGAACTCTCATTATTTTTTTTTTTATAAACAATATACGTGTAAGAATAACTTCCTGACAACAATCAAAATATATAAAATAAATTCTATATTAATTAAACTCCTACAAATAGACACAATATATAATATACCTACAATGTGTACTGTGTACATGAGTGCCGTAGCTAAGCTAATGGAGGCCATGTGCAAAACCGTTTATATAATAACTAAACATGACGATTAAAAATAAATTGTAACGTTATAGTTTTAATTCTTATGAGTTTTTCATCACTCTCGCCCACTTGAAGTTAAGTTTAACAAATATTTAGAACAAAATTTCATACATCGTTAACATTTTGATGTTAGAAATGAATTTTAAGGCCACAACTATATAAAGAGGTAGTACTATTTTGAGGCCTCTAAAACTTTGAGACCCTGCGGTAGCACACATCGCACACCCTCAAATACACCTCTGTGTGTACTTAGACACCATAAAAACAGATTATATATATATATATATATATATATATATATATATATATATATATATATATATATATATATATATATATAGGAAATCTTACCTACATCCAAGTGTAGGCAATTAGCTACACATCCCTTTGTAAAATCTTTTAAAAATGTACAGTTCAGCCCCTGCTACTTACTGCAGGCTGAACCGTACATTTTTAAATTTTTTTACAAAGGGGATGTGTAGCTAATTGCCAACATCAATGTGTAGCTAACATATCCCCATATATATATTTTACATTTAAAGTATTTAATGCACAATAAATAAACATATAAGTTACTTTTTGAATATATGTGATTTTTAATTTAATAATGNATATATATATATATATATATATATATATATATATATAATTATACACATCAAGATCATACGTAAATAAATTCCTAAACAAGTTTTAGAAGCAAAGATAAGCAATAACAGAATAATAACAAACAAACTAGCTGAAACTAACAGATTGATCAGTAGTTGATGAATATAATAATATACCTAGCGACAGAAACAGTCCATGGTGTAACAAGTTGATCCTCCGTAGCACGATCCTCACCGTAGACGTCCTCAACACCACCGCCTACCGTTGAGTTTGGGTCAACCACCGTCGTCTCATTAATAGCAGCGTTTTCCATTTTTTCAACGAAGTTTTGATTGAGTTTTGAAAATTATTGTGTGAATGTGTAATGTAATGATATTTAGACACAGGCTACATGTGTATATATATTATGGAGAGGTTGGTCAATTATTTGAGGTGGGTCAAACTTATACAAATGTCAATTATATATTATTTTCAATACAAATACTTTTATCCATGTGGATGGCTTTTGGATTATTTTTTACCAAAGTTTTAACTTTGTATTATGGATACATTGGTGGCTTCTTTTGCTATTTTTTTTTTTTCTTCTTTTTTCAGGCTAATAATTAAAATAAGAGAGAGATTTCTGAGTGAACAGTTTGTGATGAAAATGGACGGCAAATAAATGATTTATGAAAATGGTTTTTGATGCACTAACCAAACAAACTTTGATAGGATGAACGAAATGTATATTCAAGCGTGCATGAAATAATAAGCGCACTTCAAAAAGATAGAGGCATTTTTATTTGGAGTGCGCTTTATTTTTGTACAAATTACAAAAAACACAAAACCGACAAACTTAGGGGCACTTGAAACTACCAACACACTTGGTGCACTTGAAACTTGACGTGCACTCATCTAAAATGATAAAATTTAACATTTAACACTTAACGTATCTTTTGAAAATTTAATAGAGTCATCATTTCGTAATTCAGTTGCGAACCATTTGCGAAATCACCGGCTTAAATGACGAACTCCTCATTTTTCAGATATAATTATATGCCTAAACCTCATGCCTAATTCCATAATTCACTTATTATTTGACACATGTATTGTACATCTTTCACCTCTAAATTTTCACCAATCATTTTTTCAAATCAGCAAATCAAATCATTACGCATGCATATGCCGAGCCATATGAAGACTAGAAAGGGTCATAGCCCTTCTGGATTTGTCATACTTAAATTATATACCCTTAACCCTTGTAGTAATGCATAATTTATGTTATGTGTTGGGAAAATCAGTTTTGCAAAGTGGGTTTTTGTAAACTTTGGACATGATTTAATGTATGTATATGTTACATATATTTGTGTTGCTTGGGGGCGTTTTGTTCTCCTCTAAGAGAACTTCGTAACGAGCTAAAATATGTCCAAAATGGAGTAGTAATGAATGAGATATCGTGTCTCAAAGTGAGGCACAAAATCTGGAAACATAAACTATCCCACATCGCCTAGAAAAGAAAGTGGAGACTAGTTTATAAGGAAATCATAGTATTGGCTATCAAATTCCTTTATATTGGTTATGCTCCCACCCCTACGTGTGCGCGCGCAGGGGGGTGCAGAAAATGGGATAACCCTCATTCTGTTTGTATAACAGATTTATATAATTATGGCACATATATTAAGACTGAATATTTGTTATACAAACCGAATGAGCCTCGAATCTGTACACCTTTACTGTTTTATTTACTTATCGTTATAGCGTCTGTCTTCTCCTTCTACATCTTGCTGTCTGTATTTAATATTCTATACACCTTTGTACGTTGTACCCTGGGAAACAGACGGCGAATCTGTTTTAAGGGAATCGTGTTTAACACGAGCCTCGTGCCACGACCTTTACTGTTTTATTTACTTATCGTTATAACGTCTGTCTTCTCCTTCTACACCTTGCTGTCTGTATTTAATATTCTATTATTTATTTATTGTAATCTGATTTTATAAATAAAAGTGTACACCTTTTCCTACAGTCTTAAAACAGATTCGGTTTAACCGAATTTAAAACACTTTGTTAAAATCGGATTAATTATTAACAGATTTTATAAACTGTTTTCTGTCGAAACCTAGTTGAGTTTCTTTGGAAATCAGTTTTAATTAAACAAATTTAATTTACAGATTTGGATTACAGATCTATAACGTTTTTTTTAAAGCAGTTGTTCTTATCAGTTTATAACGAAACCAAGATTGAGTTTCTATTAACTGATTTATCGAAACCAAGATAGAGTTTCGTTGAGTCAGATCTGGTACTAGTAGATACCGATTTGCAACAGTTTGTTTAACTGTTTGTGTTTGATCTTTCAGGATGACAAACACCACTACCCCTCCTGTGACTGCTACTGTGAATGTGTCTGGTGCGCCAGTTACCAACACAGTTGTTAATCATGCTGAGAAACCAGAGAAATTCAATGGGCAGAATTTTAAGAGGTGGCAACAGAAGATGTTCTTCTATCTCACTACTTTGAACCTTGCGCGGTTCTTAAAAGAGAATCCACCTCAAGTGGAACCTCCTGCTGAAGGTCAATCCTCTAATCAATAGGCTGTTCAAGCCTTGGAAGCATGGAAATATTCAGATTTTTTGTGTCACAACTATGTTCTGAATGGTTTGGTGGACTCTTTGTACAATGTGTACTGCAAGACCAAGACTGCCAAAGAATTATGGGAGTCATTGGAACGAAAGTACAAAACTGAGGATGCTGGTACAAAGAAGTTCGTGGTAACTCGTTTTTTGGATTACAAGATGGATGATTCAAAGAACGTGATGAGTCAGGTTCAAGATCTGCAGATTTTGCTACACGACATTCATGTTGAGGGAATGACTTTGAGTGAAACTTTTCAAGTTGCTGCTATCATTGAAAAGTTACCTCCAAGCTGGGTAGAATTTAATAACTACTTGAAGCATAAGCGAAAGGAGATGAGTGTTGAAGACTTGGTTGTTCGTCTTCGTATTGAAGAGGACAATAATCTGGCTCAGAAAAACACTTATACGCCTGATTCTGCCAAGGCAAATTTGGTTGAGCATGCTTCGTCATCTTCAAAGTCTCATGTCAAGGGAAAAGGCAAGGGCAAATGAAAAAATGACAAGAAGAGCAAAGGGAAGACTGAGTACCTTGCCCCTAAAGCTGCAATTGTGAAATAGAAGTTCCAAGGGGTGTGTTTCAATTGTGACCAGCCAGGTCACCGTGCTGTTAACTGTAAGATGCCGAAGCGGGTGACTCCACGTGAGGCAAATATGGTAAATGATGTGGACATGATTGCTATGGTTTCTGACGTCATTGCCATGATCTCTGAAGTTAACCTGGTAGGTTCCAACAACAGGGAATGGTGGGTTGATACTGGGGCTACCCGTCATGTGTGTNCCTAAAGCTGCAATTGTGAAATAGAAGTTCCAAGGGGTGTGTTTCAATTGTGACCAGCCAGGTCACCGTGCTGTTAACTGTAAGATGCCGAAGCGGGTGACTCCACGTGAGGCAAATATGGTAAATGATGTGGACATGATTGCTATGGTTTCTGACGTCATTGCCATGATCTCTGAAGTTAACCTGGTAGGTTCCAACAACAGGGAATGGTGGGTTGATACTGGGGCTACCCGTCATGTGTGAGCTGATAAGAGTATGTTTCACTCTTTCAGAGCGGTTAATAATGGAGACAAGTTGTACATGGGCAACTCTGCAACTGCTGATATCAAGGGTGAAGGAGATGTAATCTTGAAGATGACATCTGAGAAAGAGCTCAAGTTGACTAATGTCTTGTATGTTCCAGAGATTCGCAAGAATCTTGTGTCTGGTTGGCTGTTGAACAAGTTTGGTTTTCGTCTTGTTTTTTAGTCTGATAAGTTTGTTCTATCTAAGAATCAAATGTATGTTGGTAGGGGATGTGCCCTGAATGGTATGTTTAAGCTCAATGTAATGGTTGTTAAGAATGATATCAATAAAATGAATTCTTCTTCTTATTTGATTGAGTCTTCTAATGTGTGGCATGGCCGTCTTGGACATGTAAATTTTAATTCAATGCGTCGTTTGATTAAATTTAACTGTATACCTAATTTCCATATTGACTCAAAATATAAATGTGAAACTTGTGTTGAAGCCAAACTTGCAAGAGCATCTTTCAAATCGGATGAACGAAAAACCGAACCACTTGATATGATATAGACAAGTTTGTTCTATACAAAAACGAAGGTGAGAATCAACTTAATAAGAAAATCAAGGTTGTACGAAGTGATAGAGGAGGTGAATACGTGTCTTCATTTGCTGATCTATGTGCAAAACATGGAATTAGACACAAATTCACTGCTCCTTATTCACCTCAGCAAAACGGTACTACTGAAAGGAAGAACCGTACCTTGAAGGAAATGGTTAATGCCATGTTGATAAGTTCTGGTTTAAGCCAGGACTAGAGGTGGCAAAACGGGCGGGCCGGGCGGGCACGGGCATGGGCTAGAACGGGCACGGGCTAGAATGGGCGCGGGCTAGAACGGGCACGGGCTAAACGGGCACGGGTCAAACGGGCGCATGTTATACAAATCGCTTTATAGAAGACCAAATATGACGAAATAAATTCCTTAAACGTAATACTTCATTTATATTTAAAAAATTAAATATATTATATATACAAGTTTTTCTTTAAAAATGATTATAATGTTCTCCAATTAAGAGAAAATATGTGCCCGTGAGTGCCCATTTAACTTTTCAATGGGCTAAATATGCCCATTTCAAAAAAAGTAGGGGGCTAAATGTGCCCAAGTCTTTTACAAAGTAGTCAAAATTAGCCCGTTTTTTTCATTTCGGGCACAAATTGCCACCTCTAGCCAGGACATGTGGGGGGAAGCCATTCTAACGGCTACTTATCTTTTAAATAAGATACCTCGTAAGGAAAAAGAAGAGACCCCTTATGAACTATGGATGGGAAGAAAACCATCATATCAGTACTTACGAGTGTAGGGGTGTCTAGCAAAGGTAGCTATACCGACTCCCAAGGCCCAAAAGATTGGACCTAAATCTGTGGATTGTATATTCATTGGATACGCTAGGAATAGCAGTGCTTATCGTTTCATTGTACATGATTCGAAAAATCCGGATATACAAAAGGGTTCTGTAATGGAATCAAGGAATGCTTCTTTCTTTGAAGATATATTTCCTTGTTTAACGAAGGAAACTGGAAGTTCATCTAGAATAGATGACGATGTTGTCCAAGATAAGAGACAACGAGATGATAATGATCTCCAAGATGAGAGACAAGATCAAATCGAGGAAGAAGAGGTTGAACCCAGAAGAAGCAAAAGGGCAAGAACCGAGAAATCGTTTGGACCCGATTTTGTTTCTTTTTATGGTAGAACATGAACCTACTTCTTATCGAGAAGCGGTAACTTCTTCAGAAGGGCCTCAATGGAAAGAAGCCATTAAAAGTGAAATAGATTCTATTTTACAAAATCATACTTGGGAACTCGTGTATTTACCTCCTGGTAGTAAACCACTAGGCTATAAATGGATCTTCAAGAAGAAGATGAAAGCCGATGGCACCATTGACAAGTACAAAGCAAGATTGGTAATCAAAGGATTTAGACAACGAGAAGG
>LBNU01034580.1:58668-73620 GCA_014162995.1 Artemisia annua
TGCAATTATTGATTTATCACCTTGATTGTTTTTGGTTGTTGGTGTTGTTACTGGTTTTGTGTTTTGGTGTGTTGTTCTGGTTTGGGCTTGTTTTGGGTGTGGTTGTGTGTGTTATAAGATTAATTAATCTCGATACTTGTGTGGTGCTTTTACATAAACAAACTTGTCGCATTCATTAAATTTTGAATCACTCTCTAGCATTGGCCGTGGTCAAATTTTTGATGCCATTGTTTGGGAGCTTGCTCTTAAGGCGCATATAATGATTTAACAGGCCTACAAAACTTTGTTCTCTTGTCGCGGAGCTAATGAAACCCTCCAGGTTGGTTCATGTAATTTCTTCTTCTAAAATCTCCCGTTTAGAAAAGCCGTTTTCACATCGCATTTGGTGAACTTCCGCAAATTTCTTAAAGCGGCAAATGCAAGTATCATCCTGATGATGATGGTTATTCGCGTAACAGTGCGAATATGTATCCAAAATAATCTAGATGTTGAAATCAAAGTTTGACACGAAGGATATGGGTTTGGCTGATGTGATCCTTGGAATAAAGATCATACGAACTCAAAATGGACTTGTGTTGAGTCAAGCACATTACGTGGACAAAATTCTTAATACTCACAATGCGGGGGATTCCGGCCTAGCTAGAACTCCAATTGACACCAGTAAGCATCTATCTAAAAATAGAGGCGCAGGTGTTGCCCAATTAGAGTATTCAAGAATTATTGGCATGTTAATGTACTTAATGACAAGTACCCGACCTGACTTAGCATATGCTGTTAGCAGGCTAAGTATGTATACTAGTAATCCAAGTTATGAACATTGGGGAGCTATGACTAGGGTACTTCATTATCTGAGATACAGTCGTGATTATGGACTGCATTATGAAAGATATCCAGCTGTTATAGAAGGATACAGTGATGCAAATTGGATATCTGACATAAAGGATTCTAGATCGACTAGTGGATATGTGTTTACACTAGGAGGGGCGGCTATATCTTGGAAGTCTTCCAAGCAAACTGTTATAGCTAAGTCCACGATGGAATCAGAATTTATCTTGTTAGATAAATGCGGACAAGAGGCGGAATGGCTACGACAATTCGTAGAGGACATACCAAGGTAGCCTAAACCGGTAACGGCCATTAGTATACATTGTGATAGTCAATCGGCAATTGGCAGAGCTCATAGCATAATGTATAATGGAAAGTCCAGACATATCCGTCGTCGACATAATTCGATACGACAACTACTCTCAACAGGAGTTATCTCAATTGACTATGTGAAGTCAAAGGATAACATCGCGGATCCGCTTACGAAAGGCTTAAGCAGAGAGTTAGTTAGTAAGTCGTCTAAAGGAATGGGACTAAAGCCCTTGAAGGAATGAGTTTCTATGAAGGAAAACCTAACCCAGTTGACTGGAGATCCCAAGATCTGGGTTCAATAGGACAACCTAATCATAGAAATGTGGGGGAAGTCACGTCAATGTGGGGGAGTTACTAAATATTGTAACTTCCTAGTCCATTCCTATAACAAATGTGACTTGTTGAGAGGTTAAACATATGGCTTTAATGATTCAGGATGAAATCACAAAGCATAATGATTCAAGATGAAATCACAAAACATATGTTTTTAATGATTCAAGATGAAATCACCTATGTGAGAGAGAAGTGGGGTCGCTTCGAAGGGAATTGTGGGGGCGCAATTCCTAAGAGCTCTTGCAGAACCAGGCTAGTATTCATGACCATAACGAATACGACTATGAGGACTTGACAAGGTCAGGGAGAGTCTTGTGTGAGTGTGTATTGTCGTCTACGTAAACAGATGTTGAGTTCAAGGACATCGCGTCTACTCAGATCTAGGAGACTAAGTGCATCTCACAAGGGAAGGTTCAAAGGGTCACACCTACCTATCCTATGCAGGACTTAACCGCAGAAATTTCACCGAAACTTTTGTGTGTTTTCGACCGATCTTTATTCATGTGGGGGATTGTTGGAAAAATCAGTTTTGCAAAGTGGGTTTTTACAAACTTTGGACATGATTTAATGTATGTATATGTTACATATATTTGTGTTGCTTGGGGGCGTTTTGTTCTCCTCTAAGAGAGCTTCGTAATGAGCTAAAATATGTCCAAAATGGAGTAGTAATGAATGAGATATCGTGTCTCAAAGTGAGGCACAAAATCTGGAAACATAAACTATCCCACATCGCCTAGAAAAGAAAGTGGAAACTAGTTTATAAGGAAATCATAGTATTGGCTATCAAATTCCTTTATGTTGGTTATGCTCCCACCCCTACGTGCGCGCGCAGGGGGTGCAGAAAATGGGATTTTCGGGCCAAAAATGGGTTCGAAGCTTCTGAACTCATTCGAGCCCGCGCGACCTGCGAACACGAATGCAGCTCCGAAACTTCGCATACGTGCGTACTTTTTTGCTTAGTTTCCATTTTCTGTAAATCTATTTTAGTAATAGATTTAAACTTACTGAATAAGTTTTTACAGAATCGTTTGTGCAATTAAAAGATATGTATACCTGTTTTATTTATAACAGATTTATATAATTATGGCACATATATAGTCTTGGAGAACAAGACAACGGTTTTGTATAAATAAAGCCATAACCCTCATTCGGTGGGACATCCAGAAACGCATCTCCATTACGTACGTTTCCAGCAGTCGATCAGAAACACGCAGAGCCTCCCTGATCTTTCAGGCAAGTTGTCAGGTCCGGCTGTGCAACAGCTTTGTAGGTTGTACCCTGGGAAACAGACGGCGAATCTGTTTTAAGGGAATCGTGTTTAACACGAGCCTCCACGACCTTTACTGTTTTATTTACTTATCGTTATAGCGTCTGTCTTCTCCTTCTACACCTTGCTGTCTGTATTTAATATTATGTTATTTATTTTCTGTTATTTATTTATTGTAATCTGATTTTATAAATTAAAGTGTACACCGTTTCCTACATTATGAACTTTAAACTTTCTCAATAAATTATGATTTGGCCTTCTTAAATTTTATGATTTATTCTTCGACTTTTTAGAAAAATTAATCAAGCTCCGTCACTGTAATTAAGCTTACTAAGTAAAACAATCTTTTTTCTTTGTTTAATACCCTTACTAAAAATATGAAGTTCATGTCTTCGTCAAAGAAATCTGAACATTTGATACGAAACTAATTTTCTATTATGTAAATTGATTGAGGAGGATATTGGTAGGGATTCCGTTAATCATACAATAATATTTGAATAGTTGTCACGTTAAACTTTAGCTTAAATATAATATTGTATAAGTTATGCTATTTTAGCACCGAGTTCATGCTAATTGGAGACGTGGTGGTGGGGCTATTGTACAAGTTTTGATGAACGTCGTACTACTTGAAAAAGTTTTAATAATTTAAATAGAAAGATGCCAAGATTAAAATCATCGTGTTTCAAAGGTGGTAGGGACAGTCCGACAGAGAAGTGGATAAACATAAAACATGTTACAGTACAGGCGGCTTTGGTAATGATATTTAATCTAGAAAGTCAGCCAAAAGTTTCAACTTCTAAGTTGGTTTTTAAGATGTGAATATGGTTTAAAAAAAAAAAAAAAAAAAAAAAACACCACCTTAAAACATTATATGAAAGTTTGAATTTTTAAAAGGTTTTGCTAAATATAGCGTTAAGGGTCATGTTTAAAAACAAAACGTGCATAATTGATGATACGTAAAGTCGGGTTAAAAGATGTACAGTAAAAACTCTATAAATTAATGGTGTTGGGACCAAGATATTTTATTAATTTAGCGAGTTATTATTATATCGATAAATTAATAATTTATTAATTTAAAGAGGTTAATTAAAAACAGCGATTTAAAAATGGTTAGAAATAATGTATTAGTTTAGCAAGATATATATTACGTAGAAATAATCTATTAGTTTAGCAAGATACACATATTATGTATATTCAAAGACAATGATATGGATGGAACAAAGAAATATTGTATTTTATTAGCAAAAAATGGATGTGAATCACTTGCTAGATTATCCTGGTGAAACTAATGAATGCTACGAGGTTCAAGGCATTGAAAAAATTGTGGCGGATACTATTCAAAATCCGGTCGATGATGAAGTTGAGGATGATTCAGTAGCTTTGGAACCGGTCACTCGAAAAGAAGCATTACAAGCGGCAACAACTCTTCACAACTTTTTGTTGCAATACGAGAAGCAACGCCCCAACTCTTGAGTGCAATATGGAGATTTAAAGATGAAATCAATATAGATTTGAAGTTCAACAAAAAACAAGTGACTATAGATTCATTTTTTACGAAACAATCTTAGAATTTTGTAATTTTTTTGGTAATTATTAATTTATAGTTTCGTTTGGACTAATATATATACACTGGTGTTTAAAAAAATTATTATCTTATTATTTTATCGATTGAGGTTCAAATTTGCACTGGTCCCAAGTTGGGACTGGACAAATTATTAATTTTATCGAGTTTATTAATTTATCGAGTATTAATTTATGGAGTTTTTACTGTAAAATTCATATAGTGGTCAATTGTTATTAAAGGGACAATAGTTAATTTGTGTTTAAAGACAGCCATTAGGGCTGTGGTTAAGAGGAATTTTTTTACTACAATTTAATGTAAGAAATTAAATCATCTGATCAGAATCAAATGTTTGTTGTGCATCAAGATTTTTAGGGATTGTATCCATATTTTTCGGGTTTGACATCCAAGCATAGTAATTTATAGATGACTTTGTAATAAAATTCATTCTCTTAACGACAACCCTAAAGACTGTCATTAGCAAAACGATTTCCGTTTCAAAATATAAGAGAAAACTTTAATAAGTGGTTTGACCTAACTATTGGGATCAATTTTTCGCGTTTGGGTATTCTGTTATGAGTTTTCTTTCATTTCGCATCCTTATATTCTTCAATTTGATACAGTATATGTTTGTTTTAGTCTAATGATACTTTTATATTTAGTTTCACTTTACTCGATTGAATTATGATCTATAAATCTGCCCAAATTACGATTTTGGTTTCTCATTCAAAAAAATGGATCTAATAAGAAGACAAACTTAAATGAGAAAACTAAAAATTATTTTCAGTCATACATTTTAAATAAGACAGAATTTCAAAATAAAATATATTCTTTTATGTAGATGTATTTGAAATATGAAATTATGTTTTCTTCTGATTATTCTCATTTTAATTTTTTCCCCGTTTAATTCTAACTCTTCTCATTGAATATTATTTCCTCTCAAAGCCATCTAAACGCGATTTGTATCTTTTGTACTTTTATTTTACATCAAAAAGCCTATATTTAATGCCAAATGGTAATGTTTTACATTGAATTCCAAAAGTTGACTTAGTAAACTAAAGTGGATTCCGACATGCTTAAGAAAGAAGGAACAAAAAATTTAATATGAAAGTCTTACAAAAAGTTCGGAATTTAACTCTACGGGGAAAGAAAAAATATTGTTATCATAATAGAAAAGAAAATGGTAAAAGGATTAAAAGTTAACATGGTTACAAGAAAATGACTTTATACAAGGAACCATATCATTCACATATTCGTGCTAGATTTTAGTTGCTTTCAAATTAACTATTATATACACGTGTATTCGAAAATTTGTTAAATGATCATTATTTGAAAGTATAATATAAATATTCTTCAAGCTTTGAGAGATGCTCATGCTTGTGAGAAAATGTTATAGTGCTTCTCAACAAACTCATGCTTGTGAGCTGATGTCTTAAACTACTGTAACTATTAAGTGTTCAATTTAGATTCATACGAGTAATTTAATTGGATGTTTGTTTCTAGAAGAGTTTTGCGAATATTGATTTTGACTTGGTGTATTTTATTACAAAGTGTATGAGATAACAAAGTTGAGCTAAAAGTGAAGAACAGGTAAAATAGCTGTTTCATGTTTGACATGTATATATACACAAGTGGCGTCAAAATCTGACCTTTGACGAATTGACGATTGAAATCATCAACAACGACAGCCGACATGTTGAAAAGTTTATAGATTATAAAATATTAAAATGTGAGGGTTCACATCATTATTTCATGTTACCTAAGAAATTTTCAACGATGGAATCTAACGAAACTGAAAAGTGGTAAACCGCGTGTTTGCCTATCAATCGAGATTGCGAGTTCAAGTTTTATTAAAGATTGTATGAAATATGGGATATATGTGTGCAAATATTGTCGTTTTAAAATGTTTTATGAACTTAAGTAGAACAATATATACCGAGAACACTGTTGTTAACATGTTAAAAGAAATATTAATAGAAACGAGGTGGGCGATGGGCCGCCGCGTTGCGGCGGGACATCGTTTCACGTCGTTGATAATTGCACGGTATATATAAACATTCGTGCAGCAAATATTGAATCCATTCAAACTCTATATTAACAAACGACATTAAGGAACCAAGTGAACAACCAATTATTATTAGTTGCAGTGGAAATTTCTGAATAGACATTTATAATAGCCTAGCATCGGAACCTAAGTTTATTCTATTTGGTTTTTAAATTGCTTAATCGGCACATGAAGCATACGGTTGCAACAAATGCAATAGCATATGCGTTCCTGATTTCTGCAAAAGGGATTATTGAAGGTGAATTTTCTCCTGGATATATAGCATGGAGATGGTGGCTGATGCCTATCGTGATCGGTAGCGCTTTGACTTAGAAGACCTTCCTGCAGATTTAAGACAGAGGTACACATACCATTAAACAAAATTTTTATAAATGAGGCAGCTATGATAGTTAAAGAAACCACAGTTTGTAAACATTTGATTGACTTTGGTTTCAGGAGAATGGCAGTACCTGATGAGACCAAGTCGCATGGATTAAGACTCCTCATAGAAGACTACCCATATGCCAATGATGGTTACTTATTTGATCTGCAATTCAGGAGCTCGTTCATACATATGTAAATCATTCCCACCATGCCTTTTTTGAAACCGTAAATGGAGTAGTACCTATTCAAACATATGCATAAATTACTTCCAAAACAAATGAGTGTATATGTGTGTGTCCACTGTGATGATGTAATGTATACTTGCCTCTGAAAATCATAGCACCAGAAAGAATATCAGAGGCGAAATCCAACAACGATATTTCCAACTTCAGCTGGATTCAGATTTGTTTTCTCTATCACGGCCTGATCAAGTACAAAGAAAAAAACGTGACACTTAAACCAACTACTTCACAAAACAAAATCATGAAACCGAAATACCAGCTGCTAAACGTACCTTCGCAAGTATGTCATCAGGATAGGTGTCCTTGAGCCCACCTCTCTTTAATTTGCAAAGCAGGGTTTGATAAACGCTGCATAAACAACAAAAAATGAATAAAACGATTAGTTCAACCCGGTAATAAGTGATCCTTAGGACGTACAGAGTAAATTTGGTTGCTGCAGATGGATGTGTTTCAAGTACTTACGCTATAACTACTACATCGTCCCCAAAAATAGTACTCATCTTGTAAGCAGAACTATGGCCAGCTGCGCAGACCAATGCC
The DNA here is from genome assembly GCA_014162995.1 of Artemisia annua. Lineage (NCBI taxonomy): Eukaryota > Viridiplantae > Streptophyta > Magnoliopsida > Asterales > Asteraceae > Artemisia > Artemisia annua. Next base: position 66,177 of record LBNU01034580.1, read on the forward strand.
TGGTTTCAAAGCAAAAAAAACATTAATCACTACATTAAGACAGAATAAACAGGCCATGACACATCCACATAATAAAGTCTATCATTAATCATTAATTCAATAATTGAGGAAAATCAAGCCAACGTAACATTCAAATAGCACAGAACCTGCAACAATCGCACAATTAAAGATTAATATAACTGAATTTAGCACCGTCAACACATAATATAGCACATACACAGCAAGTACCTTGGCTTCTATTTCCTCTGTAGTCCCCGTATAAAGCTTACGTACTGCTGGTGCGGTAGCTTCTTTATCAGCTTGTTCCTGTAAAACCATATTAAATTGTTAAGTACAGTTTTAGAACTGTAGAATAACCTATATGTTTCATCGTCAACAAATAAGTTGATCACCTGGATATATTCTTTCTAACCACAAAGCTAAATACCTGTATCTTTGTTGTCATCGCTCCTGAATCTGTACGCTAGAGGAAATAAGTCATACCTTGGCTTCTATTTCCTCTGTAGTCCCCTGTATTTTTTGTCCCCTGTTAATGAGTATTTGATTCCACATTAAAGAAAAGCAAAGAAGATTGAAATTGTTAAAAGGACAAAAACACGAAAACCAACAACAGAAGTGACACATGCTCAAACATAAGATAGTATACCTGCATTGACAACTGCGATGGAAGAGATACTGCCCCCCCGCACCAGCATCAGCTACAACGACAACATCGAAAAAAAATTAGCATCGACAGTACTTAAAAAACCGCAATGTTTATGCGAAGACAGTAACACGTTCCAATAAACCCTTTGCAAATACACTTCTAGAATACTGAGTATCATAGTGAAAGGATAAAAGTTTTAATAAGAAGACCTGAATAAAAAATTTGTATGCTAAAGCTTACATGTGCAAGCATAAGATAGTATACCTGCATTAACAACCACAACGGAAGAGGTACTGCTCCCTGCACCAACATCAGCTACAATGACAACATGGAAAACAAAATTAACATCGATGGTACTTGAAAAAACCGCAATGTTTAGGCAATGCTTTGGAATTGTATAAGAGCAGGCTGTGATGTGAGGACTCTTAGGGATTCGTCCTACTTGGGTGGATCTTGGACTAAAACTATTGGTTCTGCTATAAGTTCCTTTCCCTTACTGTTATGGTCCGTCCCCCAGTCAATGGATGTTTATATCTTTAAGATATGCATAATCTGTTATATTACTAAACATAGACTCTTCTAATTACATGGTCAGAAGAGAGTGAATGATTTTTGATCTTTTGTTTTGAAATTTTATTCAAGTCGTTTACATTTCCGTATAAACATATTTGGTTTTAATGAAAGTCTAAAATTGAAATAATATTGATAACATCCTGTTTCAATTGATTATATGTTTGGTTTCACAATGAAAATAATGAAAAGGATATAAGACTTGGCATTTTCATTTTCATAAGGTCTTGGGCATATAACGCTATTGGAACGTTAAAAGATGAAATATCATAAGTCAGTAATTATATGTTTTTTCTTAATAAATTCAGGGAGAAGTGCCATTAGAAATATAATATTTGCAGGTGGGTTGGAGCTTATTTCTGTATCATTTAGACCTTAGCTTGTGCATAAGCTTAAAAACCATAAAATAACAAACAATTATCAGATTTTTGTTAACAACATGATGGTGCGCAAGTGCATTTTCTTTCTGTATTGGAAGGGATTATTAGAGGGAAAACCTCATGGATCATTCCTTAAGGCTTGAAGTTTTTATCGTAGTCATTTACCATTGTGCGACATAGCCACTCACTCTAATTAGGTTCCTCTGCAAGGAACATGTGACTAAACCCATTGATAGTATATGCTTTATATATGGCGAGAGGCTATTGCATATTAATGGAAGACGAAATTACAGGCAGTTAAAGACATAATACAGAAGCTAAAGATTAAATCTTCTCCTGAGAGTACAAAAGTTGCGAACTCACAGGTGTCCACATTACCCAGAATAATATCACAATTAAATGATGGTTATTAGTTTAGTTCGATTGTTTTTAGGTAATATGGTTATGACTTATGACCCTATAGGAAGCATTGTATTAGCTGTAAGTGGAAGCCTTTGTGTGCCGCTCTGAACATATTACAGGTGGATGCCACTCACATTTTATATAAAAGTAAATATTTTGTTCGCAAGTTCTGTAATACTACATATAAATGGGTGGTATATGCCCATGTTCATATTGTCTCTATGATATGAAAATACAGCTACTGTAGCTAAAGATGATCCTGGTCAAGTGCTTTCGTATAGAGTGACTACAAAACTGTTGTAAAAAAGCAAGTCATAGGCTGTTTACCAATCGACATGAAACTATTGAACATGCCTAAAGTTTTTGCCCTGGTTCAATTCAATTGCACATGCGATAATTCGTTCTAAGGAAAGACTAACAAAGTATAAGACAAACGGCAAAAACATGTAGCATACATACGCACAATGAAGTATGAAAAAGGAATATATAATACCATCATGCAGGGGCGTTGGCGCATCATCCAGCTTCCTCTTTCCCTTTCCAGTAGCGTCTACATCGATTGGAAACCGACGACGGGTATTCGTAACCGTCACGCCAAACGAATGAGGTTCGTTAATAGTAATAACACTCGACGGCCTCACATAAACATCCTGAACATCAGCGTTGAGACAGTGCAAACCATGATCCACATCCATAAACGTACCCAAACCACCAGGGACATCCAACGTACCCACCCAGTTACCATTATCAGAAACCAACAAACGACCATCATCAATAGAACCCTGAGGCACCGTACTATTGACTGGACAACTGTTAAGATCATTAGCAGAACCAAGTGGACCGATACTGGTATGAGTCCCAAGAGACGCGCCCCCCTCTAACGTTTCATCACTACTATGCCTACGCACATCCTTACTTTTAACTCTCATATTTAGAATTACAACACAGGAAACATCAAAAAACAGCTTGACAACAAAGAAGAACGATTCATATATCAATACTATACCAAAAAGAAAAGCAAGAAAACAACCCTAGGACTGAAACAACCAAGTATTACCTAGTACAAAGACACGTACAGCGGACTTGAGAAGCCTAAAATACTACACGCCACGAAAAACGTTGATAATTTTCATTGGTAACCGTAGACGGTCCAAAAACAGAGGGAAGCGAAGATCACAATAAATATCCAAGCGGTGGCCTCGTAAACGCAAAAGAATGTTATAAAACACGTTAAAGGGCTAAGACACCGGGGTTGGACAATACCAAATGACCGGGCCCAAAAATCGAAAGCCCAAAACGACATTGCATGTGTCGTATTTGCCCATACATTATATATATAGTAATACTACGATTATGACATTTACAATATTATGCCGATAAAAATGGGGTATTTATATCCATACGTTATGCACAAGCATATCATCGCACGTATACAAGCTATGCGATGATTACTTGACGTCGCATTACAATTTACATAACAACTTACACATAGTACCCTAGATAATAACAAAGATAAATAGAAGTCCCTAGACTAATGATCTACACTTTTCTTGGTCCAACACTTTTTATATTTTTTTTCACCATTCGTCCATTTTATTTTTTTTATTGTACTTTATTTTTAAGTGGATCCCAATTGGAAGAGTGTTCAAAAGCGTAGGTTATAAATGGTTACCAGTTAAGAAGCAATCAGAGCCTAGTCCTAAACAAACAGAAAATTTCATCCACTAGGTTTGCATTCTATACTGTCTAACTACGTGGAACCACTTCATCAGCGGATTCTCACTTTTCTGTGTTTTGCTTTGATGTGCAGCTTGTCCAAGTGTGTCTTTGGAAACCATATCCCCTCCTACACCTCCTGAATTTGACGACCCTTTGGAACTACCACAATTGGTGCCATTTGTACAGGTATGCAAAAGTTTAACTATGTTTTCCTCGTTAATTTTGGTTTCAAATTTTTATTATCTATTACATGTCATATTCAAAAAGATAATATTTGTTTACATAAGTTAGTTGCGTTTGTCGACTAGAAATCTTAAAATATAGTTAAGTTAGGTTATATAGCGTTGGATGTAGAACATAAATTGATTAAATAAAATCTTTTCATTAAACACAGATAAGTGATTACTGATGAGGTGAAAAGTGTACCCGTTTTAGAGGGTCATTTAAGCCCTAATTCGTGTTAATATGATCAAATATTGCCTTAAATCGTTCTTTTGTCATTTTAGGCACTTTTGAGAAGAATTCTGGAAAACACATCATATTGAACGTTTTTGGAGCATAAAGTGAAGAAAACGACAAAGTCTCAAAAGAATGCTGAAAATCCTTCCTGACGGCGTCAGAGTCACAAGGTGACGCCGTCAGCCAACCAAGACAAAGGAGTGAAATCAGACTGTACCAGACGCCCTAAGCAAAAATTGTGATGTTTACACCTGACGGCGTCAGGTGTTAAGAGATGTAGGCCGTCAGGTGTTAAGTGAAAGAGAGACGGCCCAGAGCTATTTTACAAGTGACGGCGTCAGAGATGGATCTAGGTGATCCGAGAACCCTAATGGCGGCGAGCTGACGGCGTCAGAGCCATAACCTGACGCCGTCAGAATGTATTTTCTATATATACTTTTCTATTTTTCATTCATTAGTGTGCAACATTTTAGGAACAAACCCTAGACAATTTTGACAGCTTTTTCAAGGGTTTTTCACCCTTGATTCTTCCATGTTCAATTAAAGATAAGTCTCCATTCAAATTAATCAATATGTCTATGTGTTGGTTAATTATATCTTATGCTTGTCTTTCAATTAACATACTAGGCTAGATTTATCTTGTGTTTGCTTAGATCTAATAAAACCTAACTATTGATTATTGGTTGTTGGTGTGTTATTAATTGTATTGGATGATTGTTTATCGATGTTAGGCTTAAGAAAACTGGCTAACCTCCTATACGGTAACTTGCTTGAACGTCTTAAGAAACATGAACCAATGCGTACTAGGTTATTATGGTTTTATTTAATGCATGAGCGAATTCTAATGANTCGGACTTGAGAAGCCTAAAATACTACACGCCACGAAAAACGTTGATAATTTTCATCGGTAACCGTAGACGGTCCAAAAACAGAGGGAAGCGAAGATCACAATAAATATCCAAGCGGTGGCCTCGTAAACGCAAAAGAATGTTATAAAACACGTTAAAGGGCTAAGACACCGGGGTTGGACAATACCAAAGGACCGGGCCCAAAAATCGAAAGCCCAAAACGACATTGCATGTGTCGTATTTGCCCATACATTATATATATAGTAATACTACGATTATGACATTTACGATATTATGCCGATAAATATTGTGTGGTAAAAATGGGGTATTTATATCCATACGTTATGCACAAGCATATCATCACACGTATACAAGCTATGCGATGATTACTTGACGTCGCATTATAATTTACATAACAACTTACACATAGTACCCTAGATAATAACAAAGATAAATAGAAGTCCCTAGACTAATGATCTACACTTTTCTTGGTCCAACACTTTTTATGTTTTTTTTCACCATTCGTCCATTTTTTTTATTGTACTTTATTTTTAAGTGGATCCCAATTGGAAGAGTGTTCAAAAGCGTAGGTTATAAATGGTTACCAGTTAAGAAGCAATCAGAGCCTAGTCCTAAACAAACAGAAAATTTCATCCACTAGGTTTGCATTCTATACTGTCTAACTACGTGGAACCACTTCATCAGCGGATTCTCACTTTTCTGTGTTTTGCTTTGATGTGCAGCTTGTCCAAGTGTGTCTTTGGAAACCATATCCCCTCCTACACCGCCTGAATTTGACGACCCTTTGGAACTACCACAATTGGTGCCATTTGTACAGGTATGCAAAAGTTTAACTATGTTTTCCTCGTTAATTTTGGTTTCAAATTTTTATTATCTATTACATGTCATATTCAAAAAGATAATATTTGTTTACATAAGTTAGTTGCGTTTGTTGACTAGAAATCTTAAAACATAGTTAAGTTAGGTTATACAGCGTTGGATGTAGAACATAAATTGATTAAATAAAATCTTTTCATTAAACACAGATAAGTGATTACTGATGAGGTGAAAAGTGTACCCGTTTTAGGGGGTCATTTAAGCCCTAATTCGTGTTAATATGATCAAATATTGCCTTAAATCGTTCTTTTGTCATTTTAGGCACTTTTGAGAAGAATTCTGGAAAACACATCATTTTGAACGTTTTTGGAGCATAAAGTGAAGAAAACGACAAAGTCTCAAAAGAATGCTGAAAATCCTTCCTGACGGCGTCAGAGTCACAAGGTGACGCCGTCAGCCAACCAAGACAAAGGAGTAGAATCAGACTGTACCAGACGCCCTAAGCAAAAATTGTGATGTTTACACCTGACGGCGTCAGGTGTTAAGAGATGTAGGCCGCAGGTGTTAAGTTAAAGAGAGACGGCCCAGAGCTATTTTACAAGTGACGGCGTCAGAGATGGATCTAGGTGATCCGAGAACCCTAATGGCGGCGAGCTGACGGCGTCAGAGCCATAACCTGACGCCGTCAGAATGTATTTTCTATATATACTTTTCTATTTTTCATTCATTAGTGTGCAACATTTTAGGAACAAACCCTAGACGATTTTGACAGCTTTTTCAAGGGTTTTTCACCCTTGATTCTTCCATGTTCAATTAAAGATAAGTCTCCATTCAAATTAATCAATATGTCTATGTGTTGGTTAATTATACCTTATGCTTGTCTTTCAATTAACATGCTAGGCTAGATTTATCTTGTGTTTGCTTAGATCTAATGAAACGTAACTATTGATTATTGGTTGTTGGTGTGTTATTAATTGTATTGGATGATTGTTTATCGATGTTAGGCTTAAGAAAACTGGCTAACCTACTAATGTTTTGTTTGATGTTGTGATGTAATACTTTAGAAATGGAAAAGAAAATCAGACTTAGGACCAGTAAGTGATGAGAAAGACCAAGTGGAAAGAAAGAACAGTTGGCAGGGAGAATTCACTTTTGAGATTACAGCTGATAACAAGAAAAATGAACGAAGGCTTCATATTTGTCATAGGATAGAAACTGAAGGATGCTACGTGAAGTTCATTACTCCATGCTTTGTTGAGAACAATTATGCTAATGATGTTGCGGCTGATTTGGATTATAGCAGGAGCTTAATATCAAAGGAGTTAATGAAGAAACTAAGGGTAAGCATTGAGGAAAAGGAAGATGGTAGGAAAGAGGTTACTAAGAGGCTGTTAGTACAAATGAATAGGGACATTTTCTTGGTTGAGTTTGATGTTAACCCCAGTGATAGTGAATGGGAGCATAGTGTGATTTTAGGGAGAAACTTTATGGAGCAAACAAACGGAGTTATAGATTTTTCCAAAGGTTTGTTAACTATTAACCCAAATACTAATGTTCTTGGAAGGAGTTTCTGGAGAATGAAT